>BJBW01003684.1:145140-213189 GCA_004320125.1 Scolopax mira | reverse complement strand
CCCTGGGTAGAATCTCTATATCAGGATTCCAGGTGTATTCACAGGGCAAAACAACTGACACTTGGAAACCCACCCCACAAGCAGGAATCGGAGCTGCTGCCTGGCTCCAGATAGTTCACATCAGAGTATATCATAACTGCATTTTCCATATATAGGCATTGGAGACAGCTTTTCAGTGAGGAGAAACTAGGGCCTGACACCAAAATAACCTTGAGGTGGAGGGACAATCGATAGCACAAGGATTATCTTCAGCTGTTGTCTCTGATTTTCGGGGTGCGAGGGGTAGCTCAGACATACTGAAATCTTATTTAGAAGGAGTAATGCTTTTTTCAGTTTCCTTTTGAGCATTTTTTCCTTTTCCAGGATATACAGGAACTTTAAAATTTACAATAAAAATAGCTTAAGAATTCAATTAATACTTCTTCCATTAACTAATAGTAAAATTATATCTGATGAGGAAAAATGCATCTGAGGCATCTGTCTGCCAATAGAACATGTTATTATTAAATTTCTGTGGCCTCTTATTCCAGTGACATTATTTGCCTATTACTCTTATCAACAGAGTTTTAAAATAATTGGGCAACCTGGTATTTGAAGTGAGGAGGAAAATTAAGTGAAAGGCACGTGTGCTGAAAAACATGGCTTGTTCCTTCTAAAACTGTTCATAAAGTCAACCTAAATTTACACAACGGTATCAAGCTGAAGACGGAAAAGAAGAAAGAAAAGAGCAAATTCCGGGGCCAGCATCACATAATTTGTCAGAAGTGCAGTTGTCAGTTTTCTGCCCCGGGAGTCCTCAGCCGAGGTAAATTATGAGACTTGGTTTTAAGTTCTTTCACTCTCTGCCTGAAGGGATTTGACTTCCCAACTCCTTATCTTCCCAAGGTGAATAAACAAACCAGCAAACAAGATGTTCTACGTGGGGGATGCTTCAGCTCCTTATGGTGCTCTTCTCTGTGGAATAAACAGTTAAACATTTATTAGAGCGAATACTTGAAGCTCCAGGAGTGTTCATTTCAACTCTTATGGCAAAGAGTCAATTCTGGTCTCTCGCTTGTTCTCATCTCAGAAATTAGTTGTGTATTGTTAATGGAATTCTGGGATTAGGGTGGTCCTGCCTTGAATACATATGCTTCTAACAAAAAATTCACCTTCCTGCCTATATATATATATGGCATACACCGTATCCTGCCTTTTCGCACAGTATAATTTATAGCTGAAGAGATCTCATATCTTTTTCTTCTTGACAAAGACCTTAACTTCTTACCACATCCCACTTCTTGCATTTTGCAATTTTAAGCTCATGAAACTGTAAAATCAAAAAGTCTAAATCATTTTCAAATTGCGTAATGTAGTTAAAAAATTAAAAGTTTCATTTCTTAGACTATGATAAACAAGTCAAGATGTCAGCAGTGATTTTAAGTGAGATTGATAGTAGTCAGTGGTGTGAAGAAGTTTGATTTGACACTTTGAGAAATGACTTTTGGTCTTCCACTCAGAAGCAAGAAGGTGCACAGAACATAGGAAAACTGATTTTCAGAATTTATTATATCCTCTCTGGAAGGTTTCAGTTATCTTTTCTCCACAAAAAATCTGTGTCAAGAAAGTATAACTTAGTCTTCAACTCACAGGAGTAACGCCAATAATTTGAGTTATCTGTAAAATGTACAGATTAAAATACTGAGAGATGAAATGGAAAGAGGTAAAAATGGCAGGAGAAAGAAAGGAAAAGAAGAGGTGCCATGGGAAAGTACAGACAGTAAAAGGCAAGTAAAAAGAATCACTGGAAGCAATCAAGTAAGAACAAAAAGGGGGAAAATACGGAGACAAGTCAATAACAAGTTTGAGTATAATCCTTTATATCTAGGGCTAGTAAAACAGACCTGTTTTACGTCAGTGCTCTCTGGAAATACGTGCATCGAAGAGTGGGAACGTGTTTCCACTGCGCTCGACTCAAATAAGAAAAGAAGAGTTTGCCAGGAGACTCCCCAGTCTAAGGATATTTTCTCTGTTGGGAAAGCATGTGTATTGAAAGCATCAGTGCTCTGCATGCAATAGTATCAATCCTTATGGCTCACCATCATTTTTTCTTCACTTGAAACTGTGTAGTTCAGAGAATTTTCAGATAATTTAAAATGATACTGATACAGGCTTCAGTATTTTTTCCTAAATAAATGTATTAGAATTTTAATGCATGTGAAGCACATACATACTGGTGGCATTTAGTAGTATACACAGATTAGTATTTTCTACTAATATTGTCTTTTAAATCCCACACGCTATACCAAGTAAAAACAGACCTAATTTACTGTTCTCTGTGCAGATGATGTCCTCTCAAGTTAACAAGTTCATTAACAACTTCTTAAGTGTGAAGACACTTGTTAAAAAACTTTTAAAATAAGTAGTGTGTGCAAGAATATTAATTAAAAAAAAAAAAAAATTAGGATGAGATTTGACTCCTACTAGAATTAATGGCAACATTGCCATGATTTTAGGCTTCCAGATCCAGCCTATCCAAACCAAAAAATATGATTATTTTTTTTTAATCACTTGTATTCAGGTGCTGTTTAAGCAATTATATGTGCAAATTTTTCACATGTAAAAGGATTTGGTGTTTTGGTTTTTGTTTTTATTTTTTTGTTTGTTTGTTTTGTTTAAGACACTAGGGAAATGCTACATCTGGAGAAGGATGAGCCCAATTTGAAGTTCAGGATGTGACCATGATCCACTCTGTGCAAAGCAGTAATGTTTTCTGGCTGCTATAGTTGTATTGGCTGCTCTCTGAGCATCTCTATTTAGCTGTGGGATATCATGTGGTAGAACATACTCTACGAAATCAAACTTTCAGAGACTATATTTAGCATCCTCTAAAATAATTTTTGTCCATCCAGTCATTCTTAAAATCCATTCACATGTAGCAAAGTATTAAAAATGCTGTTTGGAAGATAAGAGGCCTTATATGTGGGATGGGTTAATGGAGCAATGGACCATTGTCAGCCTTTCCATTTTCTCGAAGTGATGACCGCTATGATTAAAAAAGAGGAGGAATTAATAGCAGACCAGATTACGATTCCAAAAATAGGTTTATCCAATGTACAGAGACACTTTTCTGACCCCATCATGTTGCAGCTTGGTTTCCATACTTGTGTGGAGGTTCCATAAGAGCTGATGTCACGTTCCCAGAGCCAGAATAGCCAGAGAGAAAATGTCTCTGTTTTAAAATAAAAGACTCATTTATAGTAATTTAAGCCCCAAACACATCTCTTCGCCCTGCTATAGAAGGTCAAAATCCTCACTCATTAAGACCTATATGTGGTCTTTTAAACAAATGCACGTTTTAATTACCAGCAGGCAATTCAGCACAATTTGTTGCTGTCTAAGGTACTTTTTATTTTCTAATAGTCTTGCATATTTGATAGCCTCTTTCAAAATTATCCATCAGATGTAGGACCTACTGCTTGTTTAATTGACTTTTTCTTTCTTTTAATGATGTGCATCACCTAGAATTTTAGCAGAGGTGAATCCAGCTGCACATGGAAAAGGCAGCACTTTGTATCACTCCCGTACACTTGTATCACATCTGTAAAGGTGACAGGAACTGGAATAGGGAGCTGTGACCCATGTGCTTTTGTCCAAGGGGATTTATAAGAGAGAACGTCCCCTCTGCTGAAGGGCAGGAGCTGTTGGTTGCTCTGCCTTCTTTTCCTGGGAATCTGTAACCCACTCTGCCTATTCAGAAACATTTCCTTTCAGGGTTGTTTTTTATCATAGAATCATAGAATCCTTTGAGTTGGAAGGGACTTTAAAGATCATCGCGTTCCAACCCCCCTGCCATAGGCAGGGACACCTCCCACTAGGGCAGGTTGCTCAAAGCCCATCCAGCCTGGTCTTGAACCCCTCCAGGGATGGGGCATCCATGACTTCCCCGGGCAACCTGTTCTCACCACCCTCACTGTAAAGAATTTCTTGCTGGTGTCTAATCTAAATTTCCTCTCTTACAATTTAAAACTGTTTGCCCTTGTCCCGTCTCTACACTTCCTCATAAACAGTCCCTCTCTGGCTCTTCTGTAGGCTCCCTTCAGATATTTATAAGCTGTTATAAGGTCTCCCTGGAGCCTTCTCTTCTCAAGGCTTTTCCCCTGCCTTTAGGGTAAATCTCTGCAACTTCAAGGAACAATCTCAATCCAAGCACTACCGAGGAAAAGGATCTGGGACTCCTACTGGATAGTAAACTTTCCATGAGCAAGCAATGTGCCCTTGTTGCCAAGAGAGCCAATGGAATCCTGGGCTGCATAAGGAAGAGTGTGGCCAGTAGGTTGAGGGAGGTCATTCTCCCTCTCTACTCTACACTGGTGAGGCCACAACTGGAATACTGCATCCAGTTCTGGGCCCCCCAGTTCAAGAGAGACGGGGAACTCCTGGAGAGAGTCCAATGTAGGACAATTAAGATGATTAAGGGATTGTAGCACCTCCCTTATGAGGAAAGGCTCAAAGAGCTGGGGGCTCTTCAGCCTGGAGAAGAGAGGGCTGAGTGGAGTCCTTTCTTATGTTTACAAGTATCTAAAGGGTGGGTTGAAGGATAATGGAGCCGGACTCTTTTCAGTGATTTCCGGTGATGGGACAACAATGGACACAAGCTGGAAGATAGGAAGTTCCACTCAAATACAAAGTGAGAGTGACAGAGCCCTGGAACAGGCTGCCCAGGGAGGTCATGGAGTCCCCTTCTCTGGAGATTTTCAAGACCCGCCTGGATGCAGTCCTGAGTGATGTGCTCTAGGCAATCTTGTTGAGCAGGGGAGTTGGATTAGATGATCTCTAGAGGTCCCTTCCAATTCTGACAATTCCATGAATCTGTGATTTATTAATTTTAAACATCATAATAAGATGCCACCACGGCGCTCTTCTCAATGCTATGATGAGATTATTTCAACAGCTGTCCCAAAGCTTGTGCCTTGGACTGGCTGTGTCACCATTTTCATAATCGTTTGTTTAGCTGCACTCTTTGTTATTGACTCTGATAATTTATTTCTTGAGAACAAACATCTTCATTTAATGAGCATTCAGATCTTGATTTACTCGTTAAACTAAATTCCTGAACAAAAATGAAAACAATGTGAAGTCATACTTTATGATCTGTTTGAAAATATTTATGGTAGAACAGTTCCATCTGGGATCATGGCTTTGTTGTAGAAAGTGACACTGACTTACAGGTTGAAAAAAGAACAGTTCACAATTTTGAAGTAGTAAACCACTTATTTTTTTGCAAATTTGAGCTTTTTTACTTCATTGAAAGACAAGGAATTGATAGAAGAAGAGCATGAAACATTTATGTTCAGGTAATTTTTATGTTCCTACAGGAAAGCCATGAATATAGTTTTAAATTCTCAAACTAATGGCATGCACTGGCATCAAAAAGATAAAACAGGATGGGAATAAGTTCTGTTCTGCAAATTGCTACATAAAATGTGCACAGATACATAAAACCAAAACTGTTCAGACATCCTGAGTACTCATGTTTAAGGTACACTATAATTAAAAATACTGTTGTGAAGTGCAATTGTTCTGCTTTCTGCCATGAACTGACACTCATCATTTATATGAAAAAATAATCAGAGAACTACTCACAAATTGAAGTGGATGCAGTTTGAGGCCTGTACATCTTCTTTCTGGTACATTTGAATGTTCTATGACTTAAAAATGTGAAGTGCTGTATTAGCCCTTCAGGGAAACCTGGGCTGGTTTCCTGCCCTTAATGTGGGAGCTGGATGCTTTGATTTTTAGAGAAGAGAAGAAAGCACAAACCCAACCCAAATCTCATCTTGGTCATAATGCCTGGTATTAGAGGAAGGGATAAAACACAGTGATCTCCAAACTGTAATTTCCCCCTCTTGAGCTTAATGGAAAAATGCTTTAAATAGAAACATCCCTTTTAGTGACACGTTGTGGTTACTGTTCAGAGAAGCAAATTGGGGATCATGGATGCTTCCTCTCTGACTGCAAAGGTTACTGGTTTATACATATGTGTCCTATTTGGCTTTGCAAAGGAGAAAACTAGATGAAAGACAAAAACATGCCCTTACATGATCCCCACAGAAAATCAGGCTTTCTACTATTTGAAAACTTTTTGTTTTGAAGTCCACTGATATGTGCCAGGCTTCTCAATATTGTCTTGAAACTACTGTACAGGAATGAATCATTCAGGTGCTAAAACTATTCAATTTGCAGGATGTAAGAACTCACAAACATTTCTTGTTACATGCAGAAATTTACAGTCTTGTGATTTCCATACCTTAAAAAGCCCATACATTAAATTTAATAAAAAATTGTTCTGCCGGTCCAGGAAATTTTTCCCTCCTGATGCCAAAGCGATCTAGAGCCAGGAGGAGCCATTTGCAAAATGCCTTGGTTCTTCTAAGACTCATTACACAGTCAGAACATACCTAAGGATATTCATAACACATATGATCCATACCTTAGGATATACATAAATCATATGGAAATTCCCAGCATGCAGCACGAATGAGAAGCTGGGTCTAATGCAAATTCACATAGAGCTGCCCAGCAACTGGGCTGGTTTGGACCTCAGCTCTGTAGACGTTCCTATCCACCCTAATATACTTAAAGGAACCTTAGTGCTTTCAAGCACATTTAGTCTTCTAGTGCTTGCATAAAGAAAGTCACTCTGTTAATCTTAATAAAGCTGCTATAAGTGTTCACCAAAGGATCTAGGAAGCTCTTTTCAATATATGGACTGTAAATGAAGTAGAAATTGCCGTTGGCTTGCGTTAGCACAAGTTGCAGTCATCTTCCAAGTAAAAAGTGATGTGAATGAAATACAATTCTTGTTAAGGGATACATCTGCAGGCCTTTGCTTCTGACTTCAGCTGAGAAAGTGCTTCTCACATCTTTCTTTTTCCCCTAATGAAGGCACAGCTGTGCATTTAGAGGCTTGACAAAGAGTGTGATTAGGAGTTCTAGACTTCCAAAATAAGTTATCTGCCTTCAAAAAGAGTTGTTATTAGCAACTAATTCTTGGTGAGATTGATTATTGTCTCATGTCGCTGGCATTTTTGGTGGTAGAAGGATGGGAAAGCTGTAGCAGTTTAGTAAATCTTAGCATCACCCAGAATCTATATGGTGCTTCAATTTGATTATGAGGTCTGGATGAGCAAGTCACAGACTCCATACAATATGAAAATATTTAGTTCAAAGAGAAATTACTGGCGGGGTTGTTGGGTTGTTTTGTTGTCATTTCAGGTTTTTTTGGTTGTGTGGTTTTGTGGGGGTTTTTGGTCATTTCTTGTTTATTGCTACAAGTTTTACTGCTTTTGGATCGCCATCACTGCCTCCCATGGGATACACTTTTGGGGCTAGCTGGGCGATTCCTGCAAGCGAGAAACCAAAACAGGAAAACAAGAACAGCTTTTAACTGTGCTCATTCTCGCCCAGCTGGTGTTTTCTCATAGATATACCTTACTCCTGACCATGAAAGGTGAGTGGGCAGCCACAGACCTTCTAACTTTCCCTCACCAGCTCTCAGCCTGGGCAGTGGTGTTTTCCCAGTGGAGAGGTGGACTCTACTCATCCATCCCACAGTGATTATGTCCAAAGAAGTTACCGTGGCTGCGATCTTCTGTAGCTGGAATATGTGTTCTGTGCTGAACTTCTGTTCAGGAGCTTGCCTCCTGGCGTAGAGGAGAAATCTATCTGGGCTATTAATGTAGAGGAGAAATCTATCTAGGGTATGTAAAATATGTCAGAGATTTCCAAGGAGCTGACAACTCTGATGTTCAGCACTGTGAGTTCTGCTGGCAAGGAGCTTGGAATCGTTGATTGTGGTGCTAAACATACATCAAGAATGTATTTCATGCTTTAGCTGCAGCAGCAGCTGTCTTCTATTCTAAACTGACCTGCGCAATAGATAATGTAGTTTTAATTTTAAAAAGGCCACTAATCATTTTCTCTCACTCTGAGAAGTCCTGTTGTACCCGAAAGTGTGGCCACAAGTAAAGCTTGCACATTTATAATTCCAGTATTTGGGAAGAAACTATAGTCAGAACAAACATTAGCATTAGGAATAAGCTGATGACTATGTTTTTATAGGTTCTACTGCAGTTATACTATATATATTTCAAAAGACCTGATCATTTACAGACAGTGCAAGTAGATGCTGGGATTCAACTCTTGGTCCGAGGCACAGCCTGAGTATTTAGGTTTTACTTAGATTTTTCTCAGATGAGCTATCAGTGAGCAAAACTGTTGCACGGGTAGTTTTGGCACAATAAGTGGTTTTCTTCAGCATAACCAATACAGACATTTTTTTAATTTGTGATGTCTTATTGCTTTATTTTGTTCTTTTTTAATAGACATTAGCCAACAACTTGGGGAGTTTTTAATGAAAACTAATCCAATAGTTTTAAATTTTGCTGTACCCAGAAGACTAAAATATTTGTAAATTAAAAAGTCAAAGGTGAATTTTTAAAACAATTTTATATTAGTTTTTTAGTAAAACATCACAGAAACTTTGTCATTTTGAATGTGAAGAATATAAGCTTTGGGTTTTTTTTTCCCCACTGATGTATTTTAAGAGGGTTGCAGAAACCTCCAAATGACTCCATGCTGTACATAGAGATGTTTAGAGAAAGGTCAGACAATATAATTAGAATCTAGACTTTCGTAAAACATAGGCTTTATTCATTGTGATAAAGATTTAAAATAATCACTGTAAAGATCTCACGAAACATGAAGTATTTTAAGAATTTGAAAAAAGAATTCCCTGCATTTGGATCAGCAGTCCCTTGTGTCTGTGATATTATCCTGGAAACTCTTCCCTGCTACTTGCAAAGCACGCTTAATGAATGAGTAACAGTTGATGAAGTCCATTCTGATTGGGGAGGGAGTGGAGGTGGTGCTGGGATGCGGGAGACCTGTGGCTTCAGGCAGGATAATGCCCAGGGGAGGCGGAGAGCCCCGCAGGACCTGAAATCACAGAGTTCACATGGGAACCTTCGTGTCGTTGCATCGTTATTGTTCCTGGAGTGTCCTCCCTCCCTTTGCTCTGGACAGAGCCTTTCACCACTGACGGTGACGTATGAGTGCGACCGGTAGGAACCTTTGAAAGCACATCTAATGTTACCTGGAATAAATAGCTGTGCCATTGTGAAAGAAGCTTACTAATGCTTTTTACATCAATCCATATATGCTATTTTTAAAGCATTGTGTGTCACCAGCTGCAGTGTAATTTACTTTTAGAGTATAGTACTAAAATTTCTCTGGTCTCCTTACAGTCATCTAAAAGAGGAACGTTTTCAGGGAAAAAAAGAGATGCATAATCTAAAACACTGCAGGATAAAGCTTTTATTACTATTTTGAAGGTAATTAGAATTCATAATATTCATTCTTATTTCTTGTCAGAAAGGTTTTTAAAAATAAAGTTTGTATTAACAATTGTGGGTACTTGATAAAGTTAGGAAAATCAAGAGACGAAGTGATACTCTGGAAGGACACAAAAAGGTCTAATTAGTCTGTATGAAACGGAGTCTTTGGCACATGAGGCAGTTGCCTCTCCTACCGGCCATCGTGTTCCCTTCCCATTTCCCTGTGGAGCCTCTTTGTCAAGGACTGGGAGTTTTCTGTCACAGAGAAAACTCTGACTTGATAGAGGGAATCTTGGTCTGCAGCTTGAACTCCTGGGTACTGAGGTAATAATTAGTACCTTATAATAATTATAACTAGTCACTCCAGAGACAATTATCACATGCATAAGAATTTATATAAGGGAAAACCAGTTAGTTATTACACGGGGTCAGGATCAATGACCCAGGAGGGTACCATAGTATAAAATGCAACCAACCAGAGTTGTCCCTCCTAATGATAAACCAGGCTAATAAGAGCAGGGAAAATGTTGCCTCTTGTACCTCAATGTAAAAATAAGAGTTTCTATGAAATTTGATATGCAAACTACAAGAACATTCAGAGAGGAAAACATAGCCCAGGCTCCACAAAACTGCTAATGGTGCTTAGCATTGGAGAAGAATCGTAAGTAAAAGAGGAGATTTTAAAGGAATAGTTTAAATATTTACTTTTTCTTCTTCCTTTAGCAGTTTGTGTCATACGAATCAATGGCTATTTGCCTTTTAAATTCCCGTAATCTCTTCATGAAATGAAAATTTCAGAATATGTTTCCCTGGTCAGTCAAACACTTTGTGGATTTATATTGATGAAGATCTGTAGCCTGTTTGGAGCAGTGATATGTGCTCCTTTTAATCCATCCATCTTTCAACAGTGACGAAAGGTGGCTGTTCTCTTTTTAGTCATAAAGTTAACTTCAAAAAGGAGATGTCAGTAAGTAAAAGAAAGCAATTTTCATCCTTTAATATCGCCACAAACCCATTTTTTATTGATAGGTGCCAAAAAAAGGTTGCAATCATTTTGCATGGCTTTAAAGCAGCGATGGCTTTACTTTGAGCACATTAAATCTGCACTGGTGACTTAAAGGAGGCAGCAATTACCACACAGCTCTTGTTACTCACCGAGAGAAAATGATGAATTCATACGTACAAGAGTTAGGTATTTTAATCATTGACAGGAATACTGAAATCTATTAATCATTCTGTTGTTGTTTGACTAATGTTCTATTGTTGGGCTTGATTTGCCAATGCATTCAGTTGTTGCTTGTTATTTTGTCACTGAATCATAATTTCATTATTCTCTGACCTTGTTTGTCCTTTGCGCACGCAATTGCATTGTAAGGGGGGTTGAAAGCATTTAGATAAAATAATAAAAAAAAAAACAATCCAAACTTTTATTTTTGCAATGAAACTGCTTGGAGCATAAATCTTAGTGAGGTTCAGCTGGTTTTTTTGCTGTGGTTGCAGCTGGGGCTGCTGCCAAAGGACCAGGCACAGTGAGATGGTCCAGCCTGGAGAGCAACCCTGCAGGCCAGGAGTGTGGTGAGCTAGACATCTCTGAAGTGTCTGATGGTCCATCAAAAAATCTTCCAAACTGCAGTCTGGGGACTGCTGAAAGTATACTTTGAACTGTTTTAAAGTTGTTAATAAGCCAGATACGTTGTATGCATATATCTATATTCATATTTCTGTTCTTGCTTCAGTAGTTATTCACAGCAAAATGAATTGGCTTTCATTTAACTCCAAAATATCTGCAGTACCTTCCCTCTTCTAATTTGGTACTAGTACAAGAAAGTACAAGATTACTCACATTTTAGAGTTTTCCATGCACTAAAAAAAAATAATATAGTACAGTAGCTATTTGTAGGGGGAGGGAAATATTTTTATGCCCCAGTTTCCAGTACATAGGGGAAAGCTGATGTAACATTTGGAAGACAAGAATTTGTTGTGCTCCAAAATGTTTGAATTCTGTTCTTCCCCAGAATTCAAGGCTTCTGAAGTGAATTGATATAATTTTCACCCACTATTTGTATATTACACTAGTGGGGAGCCAGAAGCACTGGAGATCCTGCCTCAGAGGACATATTCAGTTGCAAATTAATTTTGTATATTAGTATGTATATCTAAACCCAGACCAAGCTAATCAATCTTTATACATAGCTAATATGATAACAATAATTAGTAAGATAATGGATATAACAGCTGTGTGATAAACTTTTCCTTGGGATAATGGGACTGTGTAGAAAATAGAAAGAACAAAACCTTTCGCTTCCAAGGGATTTTGTATCATTTAAATTGGAATCACAGGAGAGATTAGAAGAGAAGAGAGACCGTCCTTCCCTGCTCTGATGGCCTCCAAGATAAGACATTTTTATGATGACAGCATTCACCTGTTCACCAAGGTTAATAGCTGTTTGGAACGGTGGCTTCTCGTTGCTTTGTATCCTGTGCTGCAGCAGGCGTCTTAATAAATGCTTCTGTCTAATAGCTCGATCTGGGCTTAAAGGCTTAAACAGGAGACTCTGTCCCCAACTGAAACAGCAAATTTGTGCCTTTCTTACAGCGGGAGCTGCTGTTCTCACTAACGACCAGGGCAGGGACTCCCAGCCTTAAAATCTCCCGCTGCTCCTCACCTTAGGTTTGGATTCAGCTCTAAGCCTGTCATGGAGGACGATTATTATTGCTGCTAGTTAACTGCCTTCTCCATCTGTGCATCAGTTGCGGGGATATCCTCCCAAACGAAAACAAATCTGGCGCCTGCCTGGAAATTTCAAGCAGCTGTGTCCTATATAGGTACAGGCTTATGTGTGCTACTGCTGAGAGATCTGCGAAACACACCACCACTGAGACTATTGCCTTGCTCTGGGTGGACTGGGAATGGGGTCTGTTAAAGAGAAAATTAACAGCACAATGGAAGAAGAATGTTTGCTTTTAACAGCTCTTCTTTTATCTTCTTTTCAGAGCATGTTTGTGCTTTATCTCCTTCATGTTATGGCAGAAGTTATGAATGTTGATGAGCCAATGCAGATTCCTTAAGTACTGAGAGTAGGAACCATTTACCTCTTCATTCAGTGGAAGCTTGGGTCAGGTTCAGTCCATTTTACACAATTTGTCTCCTAAAAGCTGTCTACAGAGTGTTTTGTGTAGCACGGAGGGCAATTTGGCTTGAACAGGATCATGAGTGTTTCGGTTTTAACCTACGTTTAACTGGTATCAATGTCCTTGGTGGTAGAAAGGGCCCCAAAATGGATGTGTTCCTGAATGGGAATGGGCTCAAGGGGAAAATGCAGTTCACTGGCTAAAACCAGAGGAAAATGGTTGCACCAAAGGCCTCAGGAATAGTCAAGTGCTGGCCCAGCGCTGCTCTTCCTGCCTCCTGGGTACCCTGCGGGTGTCAAAAGCAGAACTAGACCACCCATCTCAGGTTAGGAAAGCACTTGGCTCTTGCTGTATTTTATTCTAAAGTCCAGGTGTGCTGCCTTCATTATCTTGTCTGTATTCGTTCTGTGAGGTCTGCATGGACTCAACTTTCATTAGATGCTGCATTTTACTTTATCCTGATTTATCACTGTTTAAAAGACTAGGGCTGCTGTAACAAATTCCCTGCCTTCCATTCCAGACCTGGGTGCATTTCAGTTTGAGGACGACTCTTAGATAACTTGCAATTACTTTATGATCCTTTTGCACGGAAGGTTATTGCTGTTCAGCACTGACCTGAATATTTTTCTTATGTGTTAACACAAGTGCTTGGTGCTTTGAAGCAAAATAGAGGAATAAAAGTCTAACCTCCCACGCCAAAGAGCTGTGGTATGAAGTGGTGATAAGAAATTGTTATGAAATCCTAATGTCCTACTCTGTACTTTTGATTTTTGGGAGGCTGATACATCACTGCTGTGCCCTGCCATGGGATTTGGCGGCGGGGCGGGGGGGGGGTTGGAAGCTGCTGGTCCCCTCCTGACAGCCCTTGGCTTACATAGGAGGGGGAAAGGCTCAGTGTGTGGGTCTCTGAGGTTGCTGCATCTCTCCTTCAATGGCTTCTCAACAACAGTGGATCTTCATTCCTCATGCTTTCTCCCCAAAACACATTTTCATTTTCTGCATGGAAATCAAATAAGAAAGAAATTACTTTCATTATGTTGGTTTAACTTGTTTTCTGACTTAGTCTAATGCACAGGATTATTCTCGCCCAAATAAATTACACATTAGAAGCAGTACAACAAAGGTATGTGCTGTTTCAATGGAAATAAGTTGATATCGGCAAAAGCGCATAAATATGAGAGAAGTCCAACTGTGCATTTTAAGAAGACAATAAATGAAAGTGGGTTGTCTTTACATGATTTTTAAACAAAATTGTTATTCATCACTGCACTGTCTGTGCTTTTGTCCCTTCTTCTGCGTTCTCCACCTCCTCCTTGGTATTGACTTCTGGAAGAATAATAATATTCTATGGAAGAGGGGTGTGTAATTTGTGGTTACAATTCACGTGCTTCCTTAAGAACACTGCACCCCGCGAGAGTTGTGCTGCCCTGGCCTAGAGGTGGAAGCAGACTTTCTTGATCTCACACCCCATCGAGATGAGTAATGAAGGTAGTGGAGAGCAGCCAAGGCATCAAAGGCAGCCACCATCCACTCTGCTGTCAGTTTTCCTGATTTTTTTTTTATTCCTTCTTTAATACAATACTCAGAAATAATCAAATGTATTGCGGTAAATATCAGCATGTTATTGCCGCGGATAAGTTGTACTGAAAAATCTATATTTCATGGAGTCTAAATTGTGCTGAATATCCAGAGATATTCACTAGCTACTTCTATGGCTCCTGCTGGTTTTTTATGTACTTCAGGGAAGTCATTTATGATGCTTGAGTCACCAAAATTTAAGGTGACATGACAACTTATAAAAGCATTTCAGTCTCCCAGAGACACTTACATACCACAGAAGAAGCAGTTAAACAACTGAGAGTCTTGATGTTGATTTTGTCAATCTTCCTTACTGTCTACTTCCAGAAAGGGATTTGTGGTTCAGTGTTTCACACTGACTCATCCCTCTTTGCCCCTGAATGACCAACGTAATTGTGCAGTTGGCTCTGGCACGGTGGAACCAGCAGGCAGCCACCGTCTGTCCTGCGCAGGAGTGTTGACCTTGTGGGTGACCCCTCCAGCACAAAGGCAAGAACAAATGGGGAATGTGCTGCTCTAATATTCCATACTGCACAAAATTAGAATCTATTTTAATGATGTTCCATTTTTCTTGTGTCCACCCCAACGCTTACTCAGATCAGATGTACTTTCTTTAAGGACAAGCTGCAGGGTCTTTTCTGTTGCGAATTCTAACATTTTTTTTCTATGAAGCCGGAACTCTAGAAGGAAAATGAAAACTGTGTTGCAACTGATATTCCTCCTACATGGGAAGAATTGCAATCTGCTACTCATGCTAAAGGAAACTCATGGGAGCAAGGGCACAGGATAAAGTAAACTATGAAGAGCACTCATTAGAGCATACCCCTTTTCTTGAAGAGAGAACTATTGTGCTACTAGGGCGTATATTCTGGGCTCATTTTCCAAAAAGAAGAGGTTTTTCCAGTCCATGATCTCCAGTCTCAAACTGGTTGTGATGCCACGTGCTATTTTCACACTTCCAGGCAATGCCTACTGGGCGCTAACTGTCCAGCAATTCTGATTTAAAATTTATTGCCCGTCCTGCCAAATCCTAGTGAATAATACCTTTTTTTCAAAGTGAAAAATACCTTGTAATACATTGTGTTTGACGTTTTCCATCTGGTTAAAAAGCAGATTTGTGTGCTTAAATCACAAACAAACACCAGTCTCTCTCCTAGCCGTGCGTTTGACCTGTGCACTCTTGTTATATTCAGAAGGGACTCGTTTTAACCCAGGTAGGGGTGGGTGTTTGTATGGAAATCCATACAATGACCTATAAGTAGAGCTAGTCTTAACTGAAGTTTGTAGTCTTTTCCACAGCACTACCCAGCACCACTTAGGCATGTACACCATCCCAAAATACATGACTGCTTTCCTGATAGCTTTAATGCATAATTTTTATTGTCAGTTAAATCCAAGTGCACATAACAGACTTCTGATATTCCCCACAATCTCTTCATCCATTGAACTCCAAAGTGGACTTGACTAAATGGAGATCAGATAAACCTGAAGAAAAGGCTTTGTCTGCTGGGGGATGTGTTGT
Source organism: Scolopax mira (assembly GCA_004320125.1). Classification (NCBI taxonomy): domain Eukaryota; kingdom Metazoa; phylum Chordata; class Aves; order Charadriiformes; family Scolopacidae; genus Scolopax; species Scolopax mira. The sequence goes on along the minus strand of BJBW01003684.1, from coordinate 197,580 downwards.
GTCACACAAAAAAGAAAGCAATGGAGCTTGGAGAATGTTGCTAAACTATTCTCTCTTGAGTTGGGGGGAAGGGGCCAGATATGGTGCTTACTTTCCCACTTGAAAAATGTTATATTTTCAAACTTGGTACAACATTTTAGAAGTAGAAGTCATTTTTGGTAATGGTTTTGTGTGTGTGTGTAAAGGCATGTGTGAAGATGCCTTGGTTAATAGCCACCACTTGGAAGAATATTTCTACTGTTATTCCAAAACAATTTTTTTATGTAAGAAAAAATTTTAAACTTTTTCTTGCAGATTTGTCTTGTCCCATACCTTCTAGTACTATTTCATTCTTCCTTATTTTCATACTGATATATTTAGGGGTTCATATTGATCAGCTTTGTTATGTTCCAGAATTTATCTTGTTCATTTCAGTCAGTTTTTGACACTGGAAGCTGATGAGAGCCAGCAGTAGTGGTAAATTCATATGAGAAAGGCAGCAAATATGTATTTAATGCAATTGTTAATGTTAAAAAGCAGATTAAGTTTATATAGTTTCATTGTGGAACCAAGGCTGAGACACCTATAAAAATCTCCATTTAAATTCTATTTTCCTTCTTGTCAGCGTGCACTAAATGCACAGCAAAACAAACCAACCAAAAAATCCTGCAAAGAAATTTTCTATTTTAGCATCTTATTTTTTGGGTAACATGGTTGGGTGAGGTGTTTGTTGGTTGGGGTTTTTTTTTGTTTGTTTTTGCTTCCCCCTAAATACCATTTACAGGTATATAAACTAAATATAGTTCATTTCCACAGCTTAACAGATGTTACCTTATTCCCCAACCAAAAGTATGTGCATTTTAGTTATTTTAATGTTATTTAACTGATTAAAGATGCAGAGGAAAATAATACAGATATCTCCTTTAAATAAGTAGATTAAAATAGCCTTCTGTGTTCCTTCTTTCCTTTCTTTAGGTTTTATTGTTTAGCCATGCATTGATTAAAAGAAATAATATACAGGGTGACTCCAAGGGATAAAAAATAAATCTGTAACAGTCTCTCTTGAACTGTATATAAGAATTGAAATTCTAACTCTTGGCAACTTTGAATCATTGTAATTCAATTGATTTTGTCAGATTATTTGAATTACAATTGTCAGAACTGGCTTCTGAACCTAACCAAACAAGCCTTCCTTAGATGAGTTCTCCAGTAAAATGCAGTCCAATAGACAAACTTGTGTCCTTGGTAATGCAAAGACAGATGAACTGAGAAAATAAATGTATAAATGTTTCAGACTGACAGCAGAGCCTCTGAGCACCTTTACTTGAAAGAACTAGACTTATTTATTGTTCTTTCTGAACCAATTTCAGGAGTTTTATTACATGGTCAAATGTACTGTAAAAGTCAGTTGATTGTATTTGCCATTTTTCTTTAAATTCTTGATGGAATCCCAGATGTAGATAGACTAATTGTTGTAGTAAATTTAAGTTTATGACAAAGGAATTATACTTTTTTTCCTGAAGCACATCTGTGTTTAATATAAAAGGAGACAGCAAATTACAGAATATGGAAGGTATTAAGGTAATGTTATTTATATATTAATTGGATAGTCTAGAGACATCAGCAGTACAAAAGGTCATGGTAATATTTTGATGCTACTTTTTGAGATTTCAGTAGAGTTTCGGCTTTATGTCAGAAGAGATTCAAGGCTCTTGGTTTTTCCTCCCAACAAAATGAAGGAAAATAGTGATACCCTGATTTAAATGTTCTCCTGGGTATTGTCATTGGCTACAATGACATTATAGTCAGAGCATAGTTTCAAAAGAGAGCTAAATAGGTGTCAAAAATATTGTTATTTCCATTTTATAGATAAGGAGAAAAAACCAAAAGTGTTTAAGGAAAGTCTGTTGCCTCACCAGGAAATAAAGTGAAATTTCAAAACATCTAAAAGCTGTGGTTATAGGTCCTCTCTGTGTTATTATGATGCTGTAAAAGCAGTGTATTTGCTGACTTTCTTTTCAATTGGTGCCAATGAAATTAATCACTGGGTTGATTCTAAATACAGTTTTGCTGACTCGCCCAAACTATGCTGGCATATATTGTTATAACAATTTATACATGCTGATGGTTTTATACTCCTGAGAATGAAGTTTTAAAAAATACAATATTATTTATACTAACATGTTATGTGACATGAAAATTCACTGAATATAAAAGCATGGTCTAAAATTTCTCAGAGCTTTCCCTGCCTGAGTGACCAGCCAGTGGGATTTTATGTATCATTTCAAGTCCAGTTAGAGAACTTGTCTTCATAAATCTCTTCAGCATCTCGCCAGGTGATAAAATTCATGTCAAACATGACTATGCTGTTTATCATTTTATGGGCAAGTTTGTACACAATTCCACTCCTTCCACTACTTTTAGATCAAAGTAGACAAATATGATCTATATATCCTGTGAAAGAGTGCTGATCAATATATCTTCCAGTGCTTGAAAATAAAGATTTCAGGTTAACAAATTGATGGAACTCCACCGATCTTTGCGAAGAGGAAATCTTCATTGTTGGGTGGATTATAAATTTCCCATGAGAACAGAGTAATACTGAGACATTATCAGTATGGTTTTTTCCAAGACCATAAAGTACCAATTAGTATAAAGCATTGCCAAGAACTTGCTGTCAAAGTATGTTCTCCTGTTAATAGAAACGGTTCCCTGAACTCCCTAAAGAAAAATTAGGGGACTTGTAAATATGGGGAAAAATAAGGAAATCTTTATTAAAGAATAGGGGACCCTTCACACCTTCCCTTTCCTTTTCCCCTTCTTGACAAGTGGTGCCAAATATCAAAATCTTGTGGCTTGCTTCCAAATAGGAAAAAAAAAAAAAATAAAAGAAGACTACACAACCAGAGCGTTATGCTGTTTGCTTAATAGGCAAAAGCTAAATTTGCCCTAAATGTGTTGGTCTTCAAAACAAAGAAGTCCAAAAGATCCCACATGGGCAGTTGCCTCTCATTGGAGAACTTAAACCAGAGATCTCAGGATATCACTCCTCCTCTGTTACTGATTCTAGATAGAGAAATCAAGATGTTCAGAACATTTCCTAATTAACAGTCAGAGCTTCCTCAAAGATTCTTTATCCCAAAAAAACCCAACAATAGCATTTTCTTTTAAGACTGAAACCTTGCTTGTCTAAAAAAAATAAATTTTTATCAGTTAAATCTTTAAATGTTTAACAGTGCCATCTGGTGACCTTTGCCATAACAGCACTATATTTCAGAGCATCTTGCTTTTGAGGATCTGAAAGGACTGCACAGACAACTGCTCATTACCAACTGAATATCTACTTTGGCAAAACCTGAGACATTTGGTATTTCTATTTGCCTGCCTTTACAGCTTCCAAAACTGAAATAAACTTATACATAAACTTATATTTTCTTCTTAATAATGTCACCATTTAAATAATATCTATGTAATATTTTATACTTATAAAACTATCTGTAGAAAGATACATTCAATCATTACTGGGTAACCAAACATCAACACAGTTAATAGTCCCTTATTGAAAGATTCCTATGAACTATGGTGGGATTGTAGGCAGCGTCTAAAAACAAATCACTTAAATCACTGATGAGGACTCCATGTCCAGTGATGAACCTTAAATGTGAGTTTCCCTTCTTTTCCTTATCCAAATTTCTATTTTTAATATTAGGGATTATTGTAAAACTCTTGAACTTTCTAGGTGATTTTTTCCCTGGTGACAAGATGAATGCAATGCACATCCAATTTTATCGTATTTATCCTTGCTTATTTTGTGCATTGAAATTTGAAATATTCAGGACAGGGACTCTAAATGTGAGTTGTGCAAATCTCACTATTAATTTCTGGAGACTACTGGTAGAAAAAAAAAAACCAAACAACAAAAAACTGTTAGAAATAGATTTGTTTTAATTTAAAAATTAAATTTGCGTTTGAATTTAAATTTTGAAAATGGTTGAGGAAGAGAAAGAATGAAAGATGCCATTGAATATCGTTCTTCCCTGATGGTTACAAAACTGGTGCAAGAACACTCTTCCCTTCAGATTAGGAAAGAAGATATTCAAGTACCTTAAGGGGTTTAGAGAGTTGTCCTCAAGCATCTACTAGACATGACATAAGGAAGCTGCTTGTTGGCTGTGGAGACCCTGGGAATACCTTTCTCAGACAAACATGGAACACCCGCTGAGCTCAGAGACTCTCAGCATTCATTTGCACGCAGCATGGCTGGATGTGTAGGATAGGTACAGGTAACTGAATAGAAATGGAAAACCTACAAGCTGCTTAAAAGTAATACCCATGTCTTCTACCTCATAAAGATGCACTTGTCAGGTTACTTTTAACCTAATTAGAGGAAAACTGAAAACTAGACTCATGCAGTGGGAGGCATCGCACTGCATGTTTGCCCCCATGCAAACCCATTTTTCATCTCTTCTACTGATAATATTTCTTCATTTCATTTCAGCTGACTCATCACTACATAATTAATGCATATGCTGCTCATTTCATCCATCATTTCTTTGTCGAACATTATTCAAAAGTCAACTTTGACATTTTATTCCCTTTCTGAATTTCAGGTTGTTCAGGTCTGGAGATGGTGGGAGGGTGGTTGGTTGTGTGCTACACTTGTCTGCAAACTTTTTGTTTCTGTGCATGAAGAGAAATGCTGCACGTTACTGAGGATTGGTTCAAAACCATCGTAAAGAATAAAACTACTGGATGGATTTGAATTTTTTAAAAATACTACTTTTTTTCCAGAAAAGAGGCTATAGTAACAAACTAGGACTCTATAACTGGTTTTGGTGATTTTTTTAAAATTGAAATTTAGGGTTTGCTGAGCAATATGAAAGTGATGGTGAATTTTCATCATATTTTCAGAACATATTAACCTGACATGCACAGAATTTGGAGGGAAGGTCCCTTGCTTTAATTAAAAGGTCTGTGCTTAAATCATTTCATCAGGAAGCAAGAGCCTCTGTTTCAAACTCTGTCTGCTTGGGTCACTGTGGACTTCTCCCTGCCTCGCTTAACACGGGTCACTGGATCATTGTCCTGCAAGGTGTTTTGGGTTAACGCTGATTTATTATTAAATTACTGAGTTACCCTTTACTGATAAAAATAGGTTTATATGTGTTGGTCCATATTTATGGAGGATAAGCACTGAGTTCTAGAGTAATTATCTTTTTATATATATTTAACTTCTTAAAGTGGAACAGCCTAATCAAGATTGCTCCTGAGAAGACATAATTTCAAGTCAGGCAAGTGGGATCTCTGTTTCAGTCTCTCAAAAAGTGAATGTCAATGAGACTAGTTAAGGAATCAAAGACAACTTTTTCCTGTTTTGATAATAAATGTCTAAATTTATCTTTAAGTTTTATTGGCTTACTATATTAAAAATGCCCAAGATAGAAATAAAGTAGTTTGTAGATCTGGGGAGAAATTAGTGAATGGCAACATGTTTTAGTGAACAACGATGATGGAGTAACTTCTTTATTAGGAATAATGGAGTAAGCTAAGACTCATTTTCCTCAAAAATGGTTGTTAGGGATCTATACAAGCATGAGTGATATGGGTAGGGATTCTTCTTCACTATTGCTTCTATAACAGAAATTATTGGAGCCTCAGACAAAGTTGATGGGTGGCAGGTTTCAGAACAATCGATGGAAGATATTTCTTAAACACATTAGTGAGAAGCCTACGAAATTTTTCTCCAAAGGATGTTGTAAATGGTTTACATGGGTGTAAGGGTAAACTGGGTAAATGTAGGGAAGAAAAATGCACTCAGCTGAATATATAGCGAATATAGCTTCCTTAGAAAATCACTGACCTGAATATATTTAGAGTCTGAGAGTCTGCTAAGGGGGAGGTGTCACATATATGCCCTGTTCTTACCTTTCCATGAGCATCAAGTGTAACTGAGCTGGATCCACCACTGGCCAAATGCTTTGTTATTTCTGAATGAGAAAAATCTAGGGGAAAGATGATTCTGCCAAAAAAAAAAAAAATAATCAGTATGTGTGAGCAAACATTTTTTGGCTGACCCAGACATTTTTTTAATTCCTCTTTTTCAGTTTGCTCAAGGGATTTGGTGAAGCAAATAGAATTAACATCATATGGTCACACGTGCTTATTTTAAACTTCCATACAGTCTTATTGTCTCCACATGCACATGTATATTGATGAATAAATAAGACTTATTGGTCACAGGAAAGATACATAATTTGATATGTATTTCCTTTTTTGAGTGGTCAGACCTAGGCCTTATTCCATCCACTATATTTCTGTTTGGTTTTGTTTGTTGGTTTTGTTTTTTCTTTTTGGTATCATCCTTATTTTATCCTTGGATTAGCAATAAATCTCATTTCTAGAAAGAAAATAGAGTTTACTCTACCATTTATCATTCCTAAATCTCAAAGTGAAAAGATCTCTCTTCTTGGAAACCCATAAACCCGTGCAGCGGAGAGAGAGTTGGATTCATACCAGTAGGAGCAATTATCTGTGTCCCAGAGGAGGCTTCAGTTTGTGCTAACGCCGCTGCCTTGTTTTCTACACAGGTCATGAAAGCTCTAATGACCACAATTCATGTTGCCATTTAGAGACCGGGGGAGCCAGCTGTGGCCCCCCCTTACCCCCCCTTGCTTTTACAAGACTAACTGACACAAACAATCAGGGCAAAATCAGAGGATATATGAAGTCGCTTTTATCATCTCAGCACAACTAACGATGTCACAATTAAATGTGTGTAAGCATTTCCGTTACAAATACAATGCCTGGCATTTAAGATCGTCGCTGTTAAAAACCCCAGCAGATGAAACACAGTGTTTTCTAGCTTGTTTCAAATAAAAAAAATAAAAATAAAAATCCACATCTATTAAAATGAAATACTTCATGTCGGTCAAACTTTCTTTTAAATGGGATAATGAAAAATTTTAGATGTGCCAGGCCACTCGAGCAATGATTTTAAATGGTGATACTGCTTTATACTGTGTAGTAAGTTACATTCAACCATGAGAGCAAACCTAGGGAGCAGTAGTACCACACATTGCACGTTGTGTTGCCTGCAGAGGTGCTCTACAAGCACGTGAAGGGAAGGAGGGTGCGAGGGGCAGCAACCTCCCTCTGTGCCTTTCAAGGGTCCCCCCCGTGAGGACAGGCTTGTTGGCACGTAAGGCACAACCTCCTTCAAGAGAGTGCTGGGGAAAGGGGGTTTAGAACCAGCTGAGGTGGTATGGCCAGTCTTCGTGGGTACGTCCAGTCCCACCTGGGCTGCTCTCATCATTCTGCTTCCCATTCAGGGATGATCTAAGACATGTATCACTATACATAATATCAGTGTATGTGTGTAGTTTTATGCATCAATTTACGCCTTGCTCTCTTTTCCCTATTTCCTGCAATTAGAGAGTTATTAAAAAAATTAGTGCTGAACTTGATGGTAGTTTTAAATCTTCTCATTATAATATTGTAGACTATTTTATCCCAAACTAGAACACCGGGACCATAATTTTAGCAATTATAAATTCTTCCTTTTTATTCAATCAAGCAGGAGCCCATCTTTGCTGAGTGTGTAGCAGCGTTAATTGCTGAGGGGATTACATGGGACTCTTATTTACAAGTAAGAAAAAGCATGTATGAAAGAGGTGAATGGGTTGGTCATTCATCATAAAGTGTGTTATCCAGGCAGTAATATTTATGTAAATGTATTTGTCTGATCTGAGCTTTAGAAAGCTTTGATAAAGTGTAATGCAAAACACTAATTGGTGAATGTATCAAGAGTAGAACTGGGAAGGACTTCAGTGGGTAAAGATATTGATGACAGATGGGTCTTCTGAGGCAAGACAGTGACTGAAAGGGTGTCTTCAGACAAGACTGTTTTCTGTGCTTTATATCTAAAGAGAACAATGCAGTGAGATGCTGAAGTCTGGTTGGTAATGACATTAAACAGTTGGGAGAAGTCAGTTCAAAGGAAATAGTAATGTTCCAAATTAGACATCAAGATTAAGGGAATACACAGAGATGTAATCAAGATACAGAAGAAAATTAATTATGAAACTAAAGGAATAGTCAGTTCATAACAGTGGTGTAAAGTCTTCCTGTAAATATCTATATTCTCTATCATCAAATTCGTGAGTTTGAGTGATTAGCTGGCTTCTGTCTTCTTCCCCACACACCTTTAGAAAATTAACCTTAGATACCTAAAATACCGTGACAGAGAGGCCAAAGACTGAGACCTTGCAACTGCTTCTGCAGTTCTGAGAGGTTTGCTCTAAAAGTGTTCCTTTGAGCTGAGAGCGTTGGCTCTTTTGCTCTTTTTGAGCTACTGCTGAAGTGTATCAACCTCAGCTTGAGTATCACCCCCAGCCTGAGAATCAACCTCAGCTTGAGTATCAACCACACTGATGGAAATGACACTGTGGGAACTGAGTCATCAGTGCCAAGGAAACTAAATAAAAATAAAAGCTGTGTGTCAAAGCATGAGCTAGGAAGGAACTGAGACCACAGACAATTTTTTTTTTCTCTTTACCTCTGTTTTTATCTCTATGGAGGACTGTAGGAGTTGTAGAATAGGATTTTTTAAAGCGTTAGGAAAAATAGTAAGGAATGCACAGTTTATAGTATACAGAGCGTTCATGAGACACCTGCTCAGTTGGTTTTGTTCCCCTTTATTTACTTTTAAATAATTATTAAGTCAGATATAATTATTCTTTTTTTTTGATGGAAATTCAGATATCAGATTAAAAAAAAAATTCCACTAAAATACTGTACCTGTTGCTTTGTCTAAATGGCAATGAAAAAATAATGACTATTTTTGCATTGTAGATTTGCGTTTGAGGTTATCTCTGTATTAAAGTTATGCAAGAGTGGAGCTTTAACCACTTTATTAAATGCAAATTTCTACATCATTTTATACATTCTCTATACGTTCTGTGGGCTGCCAGAGAATCCATATAGAATTAATGTAGAGGTCCAAGGACTAAACATAAGTTTCTGATAGTCTTTCTGTGCTGTAGGATACCCGCTCTTCAGCTGTAGCTCCTCATAGGTCTCCTACTGATACTTTATCAGGTGTCCCTGCCCTGTGCAGAGGCCGGGATTTGTTTTGGAGATATACACTGTTATTACAGGAATCATTTACTGTAAGGGCCTGAAGCTCTTTATGTCTGGTGATGTGCAGGTAGTCTCCGTGACATACTGATGTCCCTGCATCACCAGATTAGTGTGTGGAGCTCATTTATTTGATGAAATACTTTTATATTTGTGATATTACCTGGCTTATGTAAAATTAAACATCCCAATTTAAATATATACATACTCTTTCTTTTCCTAAGAAGGAATGAACCTAAAAAAAAAATTGAATAGGAGGTGCTGGTACAAGCTGTTTGAATGACTTGAATGAGTATGCCTTGGCTGGCTTCTGATTTTGGCAGGTAGAGAATGAAGATTTCTTGTATTAGTAGTCCTTCTTGCTCCACCCTGAAAAATGCAAAGGATGTAAAGGAAGTAACACCTAAACATCAAGAAAGTAAAGTGAGAGCAAGTTTTTCTCTGTATTTTTTTTGTATCTTTTTCTCACATGTTCTTTTTTTTTTTTTTTTTCCTTAATATTAAAATAGGTGAAATATTTTGCTCTGTGGTATTCCTTAAAACATATAACAAAAATATCAGTCTGTTGTGACTGCACCTGTTACATTTTATTGTTCCATTAATTTTTTGTCAAAATACATGAGGCGCATGCATCATAGATCACACAATTGATATATGCTCTCATTCATCTGCTCTGCCACATAAATCACTTCAGATAGGGATATAATATTTTAAAGAATTGACAGTATCAGTTCAGCCAGAATTGTTTTTCTTTTCTTTTGCTGAGATGATTCAGGGGAAATAAAAGAGTGGAAAGGTTCTTGGTAGGTCAAAATTTGATGGTTCTTAAGAGAAGAAAAAGGTGCAAGTAATCATTGACTCTGTACGTAATTGACCTTGACATTAAAATCATTGAACAAAGATAATCTATCAATAGAAGCAATACAGAAAGACATATTCATAGTGCTGGAACATAGAAACTATGCTTAACCTAAGACTTCTCACAGCAAACAAAATAAGACTCAAATATATAGCATTCTAGAGAGCAGGGTAGGACTAAGTTGGACAATACCTATTACCAGTCTGAAGATAGCTGAGATGTCCTATGAAATAGCCAGACAAACCTTTGAACAGGCAGTGAATAAGAAAGCTTCAGACAGCTCTTCTCTCTTACTCTGAATGCAGGCTAATGATTTGACCTTTATGTTGTGTAAGAGAAGCACCTAATTTTTCAGGAGCCCACAATATAAATGAAATGTGATCTCCTTCACAAAATAGTATTTAGTCACCAGAATTCTCTTGAGAGTATTGCTATATTAAATACATATTATAGGCCAGATACAGCTAAACTTGGACGTGTATGTGGTTAAACGTTTTGTTTCCTTTAGGCCAATGGAACACACAACATCTGAACTTAATGCTTTCAACAGTCAGGACTTTACCCACTGAATTAAATACTCTTTGCAAGTGCTCACTGGTGTCCAATTCTGACAGGGTCCACTCTGTCTTCTAAGGGAAAAAAAAAAAATATTGTGTTTACTAGTAAGAAATTTCCATCAGGTTTGTTTTGTATTAATTTTTCATTTCTCCTTTTATTTGCCTTTCAAGTGTACTACACTTTTGCCTATTTTATTTTAAGATCTCAGCCTTTCTTAATTGACCTTTTCATGATGTTTGGATTTGGCAGGTGAGATACTGCTCATCATCCTAGGAGCACTGGGAATTTCACTCCATTCAGCCCTTGCTATGTATTTCTTAAAATTATCAAATATGGCCTTTTTGGAAGAAAAAGATGGGAATTTTGCTGAGTAACTCATGATAACAATTGTAATAAACAGTGTTTATTGCTAAGCAGCAGAAGTTCCTAACCTGCACAGGAGCCCCACCGCCCCACCTGAGTGTCACAGGGGAAGGAAGTGGCTCGTGACCACATCAGAAAATAGCATTAATTCCCGGTGCAACTTTATAAACAATGTCCACCTTGAATTATGAATTGATAATCAGGTCTTAGCTAAAAGATTTTAAAACTTTTGCACTCCTGTTGCTTGTTACTCCATAGGGAATTAGGGTTTGGGCAGTAGCGTTGTGCATTTTTATGGTAGATTTTGTCATAAAGCCAAAACTTTGCAAACTATAAAATGCTATTATTTTCAGCATGCATAATATATATTTTATCTTAACCAAGAAATCAATAAATTATTTTTTTTCTTTTTTCTTTTTTTTTTTAATTTAAAGAGCAGAGTCAACACTCTGCAGCTGGGTCTGGCCAGAGACAGTTCTACAGAGTCTGCGTTTTCATTTATTGAGAGGAAATTCTCACTCGCAGCTTGTGGTCATAATATAGATTAGGGTTTGGGGTTTTTTTATTCACACATCTTTCATACATTTCAAAGGTTTTAGCATGAAACAGAAAATAATTATTGCCTAATATAACAAACAAACTGGTGAAGCAGGTCATGCACTGTCACCACCATTAGCTTTTTTAAAATGGCTGGGTTCCAAAGCTCTGACTTTAAATTACAAGCAGCCTTGCCTTGCTCTGGCAGCAATCTCCCCCTCTCCTTCGGATCCACTTCCACTTGCCAATACCCTCCTTTAATGTGGTGTGGAAAAAAAGATGGAAATTTCTATTGTTAGTGCGTAAGAATCCTTTAAAATTATGTTGATCCTATTGAGATTTTTAACTTTGCAGAAATTCAAGCAGAGTGATTTAGTTGCTTGAGAGACGTAATTAATTAGAAGTTTTCCTGCCTGACCTAAGTGGGTTGAACTGTGGGAATGATGATATAAACAAGTCACTGCATAACCCAGAAAAGTTACTTAAATTTTCCTGCCTTAAAGTCAGGAAATAAAATAAATGTAAGAAATTATCCAGATAAGTTAATAATACAAGAAGGATTGATACTGATTAGCATATATAAAAATGAGTTCCTCATATAAAATAGATAACAAAATACATCGGTAAATATAGGTAAGAATTATTTGGATACAGTTATTAAGATGAACATGTAATGCCTGCTCCCTTGGAGCGTATCCTAAGTGAAGTTTGGGGGTTTTTTGGACCTGGATGGAAGTTTACAGAATGGCCCAAGGCTCGTTCATACCCTTGATAACCCAACAGCCTGTAAGTTTCGTCCTTCTTTAATAAGTGCTCAAGTACAGACTCATAGAAATATTTCTTTAGTTATTTTCCAATGTCAGGTTTTAGCTGGAGAGGGTCAGTTTCTCTTTATTGAACAATACAAGTTCTGTCCCAAACTGGAAAGTGTCCTAAAACTGGACTTGACTATTTGAAGGGAAGCACCACTTTCTTGTGGTTTATTCTCTCTCAGCCCTTACTAAGGCTTCTACTTCAGGTTTGCACCATTTTTTCCTTCTTTACCATGTTCTGCCAGCTAAAACATTCAGCAGGCAATGTTCGGTGCTGCGTTTCTTCTCCACATCCACAAGAACTTTAGCTGCTGGTATTCCCCGAGGCTGTCTCAGCGTGTCTGATCTGATAACTATTAAGTTTCAGCAAATACCCACTATTCCTGTACATAATTGCATTACTAACATTATTATTACTTTGCAATAAGCAAGTTAAAACAGAGGTCCAGAGGTAAACATCACTCCCAGGCTGGGGCTTCCAAGTTGCGTGACCTCTTTTTCTCGCAATAGGAAAGTGACTTTCAGCTGCTGCACGTTTTATGTTTGATGCTTGGTCTGCAGTAAAACTACTGTTCTTCTTAATAGTTGTGATCCGTTGGGCTTTGGGGCCATTTTCTCCACAATTTTTTTACTCGGGACATAGTTAACTTATCCCTACAATTAAAAACCAACAAACGTGTAGGTGCAGAAAAGGGATTAGTCGTATTCCTGGTAGTAATATTGATCAGTAGTTCATATACCTGGCAGAGCCACTGGTTTGACACATTTGCTGGCCACTGGCTGTCAGAACCTGGAAGATGAACCAGAGGAAAGATGCCTCTGCCCGTGTCTCCTTGGGAGTGTATTTCCCTAAGCATTTGCTTCTGGCAATTTTCAGAAACAGGACACTGAGCTGATGGATTTTGTGACTGAGCCAATATGGTATTACATATGTCTCTCGGAGCTACTTTCCTCAGTTTTTTCACTCCTTTTTGTTTTTCTTATTTTACAAACTGATGATATGTGTTCAGGAGTGTCACAGAGTAGATGAGAACCTTCTCTTCCCCTGGACATCTCAGGCATCAGGATGTATTGGGGACTATTGCAAACAGCTTATTTTCCCTGCCTTGGTAGATACTTCCTCTCCTGGTTATCACTGCAAATTCCATGACAAATTTCACAGGAGCTATAAAACAGGTTATTTCTGGTTTATCCTAGAAGAAGTGAATCTGTTATGCCAAGAAGGCAAGTCTCCCAAGGTCCTCTATCAGCTTGGATGGAGTTTCTTCTTTCTATCTGCTTTCAGCTTTCAACTGTGCCTTTACCCATCTCGACAAATGGCTGGAAAGAAATTTTGTGCAAAGACAAGACACTAAACTGAGATAACTGATAGAGGTTCTAAATTGTTTAGCACCGTTGGTGGGTTGCTAGAAATAGAGGTTTTTTTGGTGTTTGTTTTTTTTTCTGTCAATATTACAGATATTACCAAATAAGCACTCTGCAGTCTTCCCAGTCATCTCTCAGGTGCTTAGGTGCTCATCTCCTTGCTGTGGTTCTTTTCTATTAAGAAATTGCAAGTTTCCTTTAGCTTCCCTACCCTTTTACTATGAAAAATATTTTTGTCAGTAGTAATTGCATTACTACTCACTTTGTCCTGATTTGTCTTACCATTGCGAGATAAATGGACTTTATAATCTGTCTAGACGCTGTGGTTGTTACTTTAACAGATGTTTCATCTCCAAAAGCAAGACATCCCTCAGCTGTTTTCAAGAAAGCTTTCAGACACTGCTTTAATTCATTTTTATATGTCCAGCCCTTGTTTTAAATCATATTTTTCATTTCTGAGACATCAGTGAGCTATGGAAGTGCCTACACTGTTTGTTCCATCATGTATCATCGGGAGGACCAATTCCTACCTACTTCCCTTGGAAATTGAATTCCTTATGTAACATTTCCAGAACCTGGAGGGGTTCAAGGCCAGGCTAGATGGGGCTTTGAGCAACCTGGTGTGGTGGGAGGTGTCCCTGCCCATGGCTTGGAACTCGATGATCTTTAAGGTCCCTTCCAGTTCTAACCATTCTGTGATTCTATGTCTGTGTGATTTGCATTGCACCATTTTCTTTGAAGCAGTTAAGCAAATTCAGGGTCTTGGAGCCTTTTTCAGGTAGGAATAAAAAAATGATGTTATAAGTAATATTCTTTTTTATTTATTTTTTTTTTTTGCACAGTCCTTTTTAGTCACAAGAAACATCCAAAGCTCTTTTCCCTTGGCCAGGAATTGCAACACAGATGTCTACAGCTCTCCGGCATTCAGCCTGGGAGCTTTCTTTCCTTCTTAGCTTTTTCATTATTTTTTTTTTTTTTTAAGAACAGAGCTTCCAGAACCTCTTTGGCTGCACCCCAGGCTTATTTGCAGCTTTTTTTTTTTTCTCTGCTTCACTGGTCTTTCTACTTCTTTCTCATTAATAGAAAAATGGTCACACAATAATATTCAGTGAAACTCCTGTTCCCAAATGTCCTGTGCATATCCTATCAAGCTGAATAGTGACGAAGAAAGTCTCAAATTGTTTCAGCTACCTGGTTCCACAAAGGAGCTTACCAGCTTCTTACCAGTATCTTTAATGAATTCGCACAGACAGCTAATTCTAAGACCTATCATCCACTCAAGAAGCAGAACATAGTGAGCTTATAATCAAAGCAGCTCACTTTTGGATTATTGAGTATTTAACTCCACTATAAATAGGCTGCAGACAAAGAATTGTTTAAAGAAATTAGAGAAAGATTTAAGACAAGAGAAAGTTATTTTGGAATGTTAAGAAGCCAAAAGAATTTTTGAGCTTCATGCTTAATATGTATTTACCACAGATTTTTTTTTGTTTAGCTATAGAAATGGAGAAAAAAACTTGACTTAAAAAAAAGGGATTTTTTTTCCAGTGCTTCCTTTCATAATACTTTTTATTCTCCCAAAGCATTTTGCTGTTTTTTCTTTGATGTGTTAGTATATCTTTTTATTTCTGGGTATTTTTCCCTTATGAAAAAAGTGTATGCCTCCACAATTCTATAACAGGAGCTGTGTATGCAAGTATTTTTCTAATTCTTCTGATAAGTGAGTAGTTTTACAAAATTTCAGTTATCCAGCAATATTAGTAAAATGTTCTGTTAGTAGATAATTGGCCTTTTTTCGTAGTATTGGGATGAGTTCATTATTGTGGACTTTGTAATTAGACAATTTGGAAAGAAGGATAGTCTTTGGTCAGCTGGTTTTGTACCGCTATAGTTGTGATGTTTTAATAATTAAATATAGTGTTAATTAAGTATGGGTTCAACCCATTCATGAATAGTTCCTTCTTTCCAAGTTGAAAGGACTCTGAGTTTAAATATATTCGTATTTTGTAATCTATATATGCCTCTATATACACCTCTTCATTTTCCTCTTATTTTCCTTGGTTTGTGGACACACTAAAGATGTGATAAAAACAGGAAGAATAATATCTGAAACATAGAGGCGCATGTTTTATTCATGGGGAGAGCTGTTTAGGTCCTGGAATAAAACCATTAACTATTCTATAGGTTGTTAGCAGAGGATACCTGCTCTCATTCCTTGTCAGTTCCATATCTTTTTGTGTTCTTAACAGCTCCTTGCTCCTCCCTACCCACCCCAGCTCTGGTTACTTGCGGATTGAGATTTTTTCCCTTTCTACTTTCATTCAGACTCCAGATCTGAGATGGGCGTTTGACTCTCTTGCCCCTGAGGCTGGAAGAATACCAGAACAGAAGCAACCCTCAGTGACTGCAATGATATAGCTATTATTTCATATCTCGCTCCCCAGTGACATTGCAGAAAGATTGCAAACGGCTGTTAACACACATAATTTTAGTAGTTCAAGTGAACATGCTTTTAGGTGTATTCAAACCCTCTAGTAGTTTTAGCGACAAGAATACATTTAGAAACTTCGTTGGTTTTTTTTTTTTAAAAAAAAAAAAAAATTGCAGAAAATTTTTCTTTAGATGCAGAAATTTCATATTCACATCAGAAAATAATTATAGTTATTCCAGCCATCCAAATACATGACAGAAACATAATATATGATCTATGGTTTCAGACAATTAATTCAGACTGGAAGTGCTGAATAACAAACACCCCAAAGGATTTCTTACAAAGCTAGAAACTACAGATCAAGAATTATTTACAGAAATAGTTCACAATGGTATTTCCAAAGCCCATAATAAAAAATATTTTCCAAAAAATGGTAATTTTCTTATGAATAAAAATTGGATTTAAGTCATCTAGTAAATTATTAATTATTTACCCATCTTTTCTTGGGAGTTCAAGTAAGTGTAACTGGTTGGTCCCTAATGAGATGCAGTGAAGAGTCACATTGTCCCTGTTGAGTTGATAAAAATCAAATGAGAAGAACCTCTGAATCTGTCTGTGGATGTTGTATATGCAGATAGGCTAATTTCAGCTCTGCTGGGGAAAGGTCTGTAAGGGCAGCTGGAGAGGAAAAGAAGGTTGGGAGCAGGAGGAGGTGCTAAATTGGTGGCAGTGTTCTTGTCTTTTTCTATTTTGATAGAAATGCAAATTAGATACTTACTATCTGAATTAATGGCTGGTCTCCAAACAGACAAAGCACTACTGATGTTTGCTAGCCAGTTTTTCAAAGTATCAGTAAGAAAAAAACCCCAACAAAAGTCGATTTAATCATTTGTGGAATTGGGAATACAAAGTGCAATTCTACAGAAAAATAAAATGCAACATGAGATGGACACAGTCCAAAGTCATGTGTAAGAATTCACTGTTACATTGGGGCCCACTTTTCCTTAGGTTGCTGTGCTTTGAGCCAGTGCAAATTATCTGCATGCTGTGCTATAGGGAAAAAAAAATACATTTGCTTTTTCATTGCATTTGCATGATTTTAATTGTAAGAATATTGTGCTGTTCTAATGAATTTTGAAACCCTAAAAGGTTTTAGGGACCCTTTACGGCCTCGTGTCATTAGTATTCTGCACTTTATGCCTCACAAGTGACATTCAGTAGCGGAACGTTACCTGTGTTTTCTTTACCTTCTTTCATTGCTTTCCTTGTCTTTAGCTCTTACAGCTCATGTTTGAATGGCCGTTGTAGCCACAGTGACTATCCAGTCTTTAGCCCTACTTGCCTTTTTAGAATCATAGAATCATCTAGGTTGGAAGGGACCTTTAAGATCATGTAGTCCAACCATCAGCCTGACTGATAAGAACCATCACTAAAACATGTCTCTAAGCAACCAGTCAACCCATTTTTTAAATACCTCCAGAGATGGTGCCTCAACCACTTCCTTGGGCAGCCCATTCCAATGCTTAATAAACCTTTCAGTGTAAAATTATTTCCTAATTTCCAGTCTGAACTTCCCCTTGGTGCAACTTGAGGGCATTTCCTCTTGTCCTATCACCTGTGACTTGGAAGAAGAGACCGATCCGTGCCTCTCATGTTTCTACCAGTGCCCCAAAATTACAAATTTTGTACTGCTTCAAACCTAACTACTAAAGCTTCATGGATACTTGTAAAAAGAAAATTTGAACTTCATTGGAAACATAAATGCAAAAATATATTTTGATCATGGGAGCTCAATCCCAACAGTTCACGATTTTACAATAAACACATCTTTATTTCAAAGAGGGATTAAAATAAGGTATTCATGTAATTTAACAAAAAATAAGATACACATTACTATGCAGTCGTTGCTAAGCATTCAGGGATCTGGGTTTGGAAAAGGGAGCAGTGGCTTTGCTGGACTTTGAGACACATTGAAAATAGAGTCAAGGGGAACAGCACGTCTCCTCTTCTTACCCCCAGCTATCGCAAATTTTCAAAATACCGATAGCAATAATAATAAAAGCCATCTCTGCCTTTTGTAACATGATGGTTTGAATTTTAGTGGAAACAGCATGTCCTAGTGCAGATTCTGTGGTCTAAACACCCAGATGCAGCATTTCAAGGGTGCGTGCAAATCTCACTCCAGAAGTTTGGATCTCATTTGCAATCGGAGCTGCCAGATGGAAGGAATTAAAAGACCTCTTATGACACCGTCAAGAACAAGACGGTTCCCTAAGGAAGGCTTCTGCCCCAAATGCTGCCTGCTTGTGTGTCTCACCACACCTGGTGAACATCTGAGGAGGAGAGCTCTGGCAGAGGATTGAATAATGCCAGATTGTTATGAGCACATTCAGCTAAAAATCTGAGTATTGCCTACAATTGCATAAGCTGTTTTTGTTCCAGATCTATAAACTGTACTTAACAGTTCCTTTATCAAAAGGCATTTTGAAGCACTGAGCAAGAAACAATGAGGACTTTGATTTCTTTATTGTTTCATGGAAATGTTTTGTTTTGGAGATGTATGTGAGAATGCTTAGTTTTGTATTAAAAAATATAAATGACACATAGAAGACTGACACGTACAATGCAGTCTAAATTAACTTCATTCAAGAGGCACAGCACCAATGTACAAAGCATAAAACCAAATCTTTTTTTTTTTTTTAATATTATGGTATAAATCCAAAGAATGAATCTTGGATTATATCAATGCAAATTAATAGAATTTGACCCAAAGTCACTCTCTTATTACAGTATTTGTTATTTTGTCCTTGATAAATCTATTAGACGATATTTATCACTATGAAAACTCTACTATAATTACTGTCAAATCCAAGTAAATAAAAGATTATACTTAACTGACAATAACAATATTTATTTACTGTGGCCTTAAATTAAAGCTGTATTAGCTGCACAGCCTTGTAGAAACAGAGAAGTCAAATCTGCTGCATCTGAGAAAGATCACAGTGTACCTCACACATTTATTTTCCCAAATACATAAAAAACCAGTCCTCAGAGAATAAAAATAATTGGATACGTATGTATGGAACACTTGTCACTAAATTTTATTCTTTAACACAAGTAGTTGTCTACTGAAGGCAAGAACAGAGAGAACAAATGATTGTATTCACTACTATAACTTCTCCTAAAACAAGTTCTTTTTCTTACATGATTGAGGAATGTGAAAAAATGTGTCAATTCTTACTGTTTTGTTCAATTAGGTTAACTTGGCTTTTGGATAGAAAAATATGTTACATATAGGAGTTTGTGAACACGTTCATTTTAAATCTCGGTACTTATTCAATGGATCAAAACCCCAATGAAAGGAAGGTTGGTGGTGGGTTTTTTTTGTGCTTCATGTTTCATAATGTCTTGTCATAAAGTTGTCTGCTATTGCATTATTTACTGAAGAATCAAAATTAATGGAAATTGAAGCATCAAAATTAATGGAAATTGAAGCTTCAAAAGCTTTTAGGGAGCAATGTAAGGTATTCTCCCCAAGAACTGCCAGTTAGAGTGGGTCAGATCCTGCACAGCAGAAGTTGTAACTTCCACTGAAAGCAACTGGAAGGGCAAAGGGGACTTTGGTGAATTTTAAGGGTGTGCTGCCAAGGTTTTTCAAAGGAGCTCTGATGGAGTAAAGCCATCTGAGTGAGGTGATCTTGAATAAGAAAGGGAAATAGTTAGAACATAGCTCTTTCTCTTCTTGTAAAGGCAGCAAAGGTCTACTTTTTTTCCCTGCATTCAAGAGAAATCCCTTCATTCTGCCAACTGGTGAACATAAAAATATCCTCCCAGTCTTCCCATCTCTAACTGCTAACAGTCTAGTAAAAGTCGGCTGGAGGATCCCTCTTATTCAGAATTTCTTTTTTTTTTGTAAAATTTTTACCTGACTTTGATAATGTGTTTTTTTTTACAAGATGACTGTGCAGTTTTAATAATCAGTATGTAGGATACCAGTTTCTAAATTAGTAGTGAAAGTATTCAGCTATGTCTGATTTTACCCTGTAACTGCAAGACCCACTGACCATAACCTTTTTCTTCTTCATTAGTACCAATCATATATTGATATCTTTATTTCTTGCTCTACTTTGGCAGTAAAGCATTTTCATCAGCTGCTTTAAAGCACACTAATAGTAGGGTCAGACACATTTTCATCAAATTATGGGCGTTTGGAAATATTGCTCGGTAGCTCATCCAATAATAGTTCATCCATATGAAAAATTAATCTTGACCCTGCTCCGTATCAGAGATACCAGATACTTAATGCTCGCGTTGTGTGACTGAGCGCTACAGATGGCAACGTAATTTCCTCCCTCCTATAACCTCCCATTGGATGTTGAGCTCCAACCCTTTCAGCTTCAAGAGGTAGCAGACTACTGTCCATCTGTCAAGGCAGAGATGTGTTGGATGAAAAGTGCGTTAAGCTCTGAGCAACCAAATCATAATTACACAAATGACTTCCCTATCAATTAGCTGTTCCTTTGATCAGCTGGCCTCTGCAGACTTGGGTGATGGGTGCTTCTCCCCCTGCAGCTGCCTCTCTGCTGCAATGCAGACAAGACCAAGGACCCTGCCTTGATCTTCTTGACGTAGAAACCTCCGTGCCTCACTGGGTGCATGGGATGATCTTTCAGCTATTTGATTGCTAACTTTGCTAATTTTGCTAAATATATGCTCATACATAAGCTGTAGCAGTTTGATTGCTAAATTCAAACAAAACAAACAGTCCTTGATTAACATACTAACGGACATAAGCAGCACCTTGACTGCTTCCCTATTTCTCTTTTTTCTATAAGCTTTTTCAGACAGAGTTTCCATGGCTAAAATGTAAGCCTGTACATCAGTTAGACAAAGATTCAGGCCTGTGTTCAGCATCTACATAACATCTCTCCTGGGGATAAAGTTAGCTCTTTCTTGATTCAGTTCAGCAAGTTTCTGCTGATCTGCATTCTGATATCTGGTTTGCAACGAGGCTGAAATCTGTAATTGTCCTGTGTATAGCAGCAGGAGATTTATGTTCATTTTTAGTTGTTTACAAAGTATCAGAGATGCATGAAATTGGAGCAGGGAAATTTGGTTGGGCAGTGCTGTTAGTATGTATGTAATATTTTATTATAAAGAGTTTGTTGCTTTGCTGTTACACCTTCTTACAAGATGGTGTTTAAAACATCATGGAAATACAATTCAAACAGACAAATCAACCAAAATGCTATATTGCATAGTTTTAGCTGCCCTGAGAGAAACTCCCTATGTTTAAGGCTCTGTAAGTTAATTAAAAATTAATTACCAAACGGGAAACCACTGCACAGTCAAAACACAAAAACTGTGTGTTATATATTGCTTAAGCTTTTGAGCAACCTGGTCTAGTGGGAGATGTCCCTGCCCATGGCAGGGGGGTTGGACTTGATGATCTTTAAGGTCCCTTCCAATACAAATAATTCTGTGAGATTCTATGAAGCCCCTGAAATGGCACAATTTGAACAAGAATTGGACTAACACACTGTTTTAAGTGGTGGGGTGAGGGGACGGGTTTGTTTAGTGATGAAATGTCTTTTCTTCATGTGGTTTTGGATGCTCAGGATTGATCAGAAAATGTCGGATCTGAGGGATGGTGCTGCATATGAAGAGCTCCTCGGAGCTCTGAAACATCCTGTTTCTTATGGATGGCGATGCTGAAACTGGATGGCCACCAAGACAGGTTTTATGTATTATCACAGCTAAGTTTAGGAGGTGATGGCACTTTGTCTTAATACATCAGCATTCTAACAAGACCTCACCATACGAAACAACAATGTTCATAGCACACTATAAATCATTCTAAGCAGTACAATAAGTTTTCTTGGGGCATCCTGATGGGTGTCAGATCTCAGCAGAACACTTCATACATCTGAGAGAGAAAGGCTTAACTAACAGATTTCTTCTTGTCTGCTTATGTGAAGTGATAAACGAAATGTAATAGTGTTTTTGACCAGCTTATGTCACACAGAATTCATGTACTGAGTCTCAGTTTAAAGGCCTAGAATTTGCATTTTAATTGTCAACAATATTTGTCCTTTGTAGTCACTTGTAAGACTTTTTTTTTTCCCTTTAAAACCATTGATAATAATCTGTCAACACTATTACCTTTTTTTCTTTTAATTGGGTTTGGATTTGTGCAATACAACATAAGAGAAAGATAAGAATTAACAGTTTTAAATAGGGACAACCAGAACCATTGACTAAGAAGATTTTGTTGAAAGGGAAGTGGTGAATGGATAATAGGCTATCACAAATGAGAAGCGATTGGAACTCTTCTGCAAAAGAGAATCTATAGGAGAAATTATGAATAGCTGAAAACCAGGATTTTGGCGTAATTCCCACTGATTTTCCCGATAGCAAGGTTAATTCTTAGCATTCCATTTTCCAACATTTTACAGGTATTAATTGAGCTGCTCAGCATTCTGCTGGAGTATCTGCAGGTTAAATGCTTGCTTTCTTGAGCAGATATTGTGGGGCTGCAGTTAAATCTCTGACATTCCTGATCTCATCTTGGACTCGGAAAACAGACTTTCCCCTTCACAGCTTGTATCTGCCTCAGGAGCACGGAGCCATTACCCTTCGACAAACTTTTCCTCACCTGTGTGGTTCGTTCAGTTTGATTTGCAGTTAATCTTTCCGCTCTGCTTCTCATGCTCATCGTAGGCATGGCGTGCAACCAGAGGCAATTGGGTAAGGGCTGTACAGCTCTGAAACCTGACAGTTGTAATGGAAACGCAACAAACTGTCACTCTTTAATAGCACCGGGTCTATTACTACAATTGCAGCAGAGCCTGTTCATAAAACAAGTTGATTTTCATTATATACTCCTAGTTAATACTGAGATATATGTGCTGTCAGTTGAAATACGGCTAATATTTTTAATGCTTCTTAGGTTTTTATCTTGCTGCAATAGTCTACAAGCAGAGACATATAGATCCCTGAACAAAGACAACCGTCAGAGACATCAAATCCACATTTGCCTTTTGGTATAGAAGAGAAAGAAATGATTCCAAACCATTCAGGCTGAAGGAAATTGTATTCACTTTAACACCTCAAGACGTTTGTAAAAGCAGTTGAAACACAGCTGCAGGCTATTCAAGAAATTTGATGACTGGCAAAGTCCTAGAGGTGGCTTTAAACTGCTGTTACACAAAGGGACCGGGGGCACCATGTTGGTCCTGTCTTTCCTTTCATGCTACAGAAGTAAAAAATAAGACGGAGGGAGAGAGGCAAGAAAACTGGATACCTGTGCTTTGGAGTAGATAGGAAAAGACACCTGGGATAGCTATTGGAGGAGGATGTGGGGCGAGGACTTTCAAAACTGGAGAGAGATGAATATGAGATGTGAATCAAAGCACTGTGGGAGGATTGGAGGGATTAAAGGCAGGAGTAAGTGAGAAGAGCTGCTGCTGTT
The DNA here is from genome assembly GCA_004320125.1 of Scolopax mira. Taxonomy (NCBI): domain Eukaryota; kingdom Metazoa; phylum Chordata; class Aves; order Charadriiformes; family Scolopacidae; genus Scolopax; species Scolopax mira. The sequence continues at coordinate 174,070 of BJBW01003684.1, read as the reverse complement.
GAATTCTCAACGTAAGGCAAGAACGCAGCATCCTCTGGAAAGGGGGAAACGTGGGGCTCAGCTATTGGAAGCGGGGCAAAGACCAAGAAACTAGTGAGTCAGAAAGTAAGAAGATCCCTATTCACTAAAGACCAAGAGAAAAGGAGTTGTTTCATAAACACAAATTATATTAAAAAATGGAATAACATCTTGGGGGATGTGATCAATGCCTATAAATACTTAAATGGTGGGTGTCAAGAGGATGGGGTCAGTCTTTTTTCAGTGGTGCCCAGTGTCAGGACAAAAGGAAATGGGCACAAACTTGACCATAGGAAGTTCCGTCTAAACATGAGAAGGAACATTTTTACTTTGAGGGTGGCAGAGCCCTGGAACAAGCTGCCCAGGGAGGTGGTGGGGTCTCCTTCTTTGAAGACATTCCAAACCTGACTGGACTCGTTTATGTGTGACCTGTGTTCTAGGTGGACCTGCTCTGGCAGGGGAGGTTGGCTAGATGATCTCCAGAGGTCCCTTCCAACCCCGTATCTTTCTGTGATTCTGTGATCTTGTATCTTCATCCATCCCCCCCAAAAATGCCAGGTTGCTGTAATCTTCCCTGAACCCCACACCCTTCCCCTTCCAGTGCTAACCCACAGACCTGCGCTTTCCTTCCAGACCTGCCTCTCCTGCCACCTTCCCACCACACTCCATATTTCCTCTGCCTGCTGTCAGCCACTCTGCCTGCCTCCCTGCGGTGTCCCTGACCCCTACTTGTCCCCTCACTGGTCCCCCCAGCGGGCAGCCCCATCTCCTGGACCTCCTCCATGCTCTGCCTGCGTTCACTGGCGTGGCACAATATGGGAGCCAATTGCCAACACAAACCAGAAAGGGAGTTTTTTCACAGCTTCCCTGTTAAGCGGAGGCAGGGAAATAAGCTTCTCACCTGCCAAGCTATTGATTTTCACAAATCTTGTCAGAATTTAATACCTTTAAAACTCCCAACCTTCAGTTTGGTTGAAATAGGCCAACAGCTTCCAAAATTGTAAACTGACTGTTCAAGTGGAAAAACACTTGAAAAATGGAGCTGTGTTTTGAAGAGGAATGTTCTTCTTTTTTTTTTTAACGTTATTCTTAAATTCTTCATTATTGTGAGTGCATAACTGCACGTACAGCGTGTTCCTTTCAGGTTGAATTCCCACCCTGAATTATACATGAACAAAAAGGGACGTCCGATGGCTTTGCTGTGAAAAGGTGTCATGTCAAGTCCCAGCACTTCTCTTGAGTATTTTTATATGTGCCTGCTGATTTCCGAGCTCGTGAGACACGCCACGTTTGCTGTGGTGGCTGGATTATTAGAGAGGACTCGGGGACAGGAGGTTGGCCTGAACACAGGGCTGCAGACAGAGCTGACTTTACATGCAATAGAGACCATTGAAAGACATCTGGTGTATTTCTACAGACATCAATGTGATATATATGTTAATGTGAATATATATATTAGTTCAGCACCACTTAAAAGCCTGCCCGGCTGCACAGTGCGACTGCAGCAGATAAACAAATTGAAGTCTGCACGGACTTTCTGTTCTATCAACAGATTATTTTTAACACCCCCTCCTCTCCCCATATTCCCACGGCACAGTTTATTTTCACGGATACTTGCTGCACCTGCTAACAGACACAGAGGGGCTGGATGCCAGTTGTTTTGCCACTCCTCCTCTTAAACACCACACCTAATTATCTGCGTGGCTCCCGCATCCTTTATCAGTGCTGCTGCTGCCTTCTCCTACGTGCCAGTGCCACCTGGTCCCACGGCGAGGTGACAGACAGTAACAGCCTGCCTAAGAGGAAAGGCAGGAGAGAGAAGGTGAACGTGAAAAAATGGAAAATAAAGTTTAAAGAAAGATAGTCAAGCATATATTTGCAGTCCTACAGAGCGTATTTGCATTACAGCCCAAAAGGATAATGTAACCACCTCCTCTCCCCTGTCACTCCACACTTCTCCTGCGGTCCCTCCCGTGTCCTTCAAACCTGCTAAGAAGGACAGGGAACAAGGTCACTTTTTCCTTGGCCAAGAGAAAAGCTGATGCATGGAGCTTCTGGCTGGCTCTCGCCTGCAGACAGAATACTCTAAATCTGCCTTGCCTGCACTTTCCCTAGGGGTGGGGAACTTAACAACTGTTTTGCATTTGCAAACTATAATACAAGGTTTGAGCCAGATACACTGAATGTGGCAATTCCAAAGCCCTGAATTATACAAAGGAGTCTCAAGTCTAAGTTCAGATCTAGGTGTAAATGGAATTATGTACTGAATTATTGCTGCCTACCTGTTTCCTAACAGAACCACAATTTAAAAAAAAAACAACAAAAAAGTGCTGGAGTACTGTTGCTTTATCTCAGAAAGGATTTTAAAACCTATTACTTGAAGTAGTCATTCCCATTCAGCTATTAGAGCAAATGGATGGGCCCGGGGTTCTCTACTGAAGGTATTATTCCTTTGGGGGTAGATGTTGATACTGTACTCTTTATTTTGTTTGTACTAGAAGAAAATAACCTCCAGCACAACCAGATCAATTTCAAATTGTAAATATGCGGAAGTAAAATATTAAATTCTGAGTAATTGTTGTACACAAAATGATATAAACTTCATGCTAATAATATCTTTGGGCCCTTTCTGACCAGTGAGGCCCAGTGTGGAATGGCTTCAGCCAAGCTTTGGGTTGTTTCTTTACTTTCAAAGAGGGTTATTGTTAGTACTCACACAAGACCAAAACTGAGCAGGAAACTGGAGACTTACAGTGATGTTACTACTCTGTGAAGTTCTAGGATGTTTGTATTTCAAGTGTCTGAGATGCTCTTCTATTACAGTACTGAAAAAAACCAAGTACTATTGAAAGGCATTTCGGTTTAAATGTAGGACAATAGATTTTTCTGTTTCCCTAAAGACGGCAGAGATAGCATTTGCTGTGCTTGAATAAGCTTGAATAAGCCTGGAATAAGCAACAGAAGAGGCTTTTTTCAGAACTCTCTGGTCCTGCAGTTCATATATCCTTCTTCTCTTGCTACACAACATGTTTTTATTTATTAAGAATCAAGTGACATAGCTGTTGAGTTTCTACTAATTGTAACCCACAGTTATCTATATTTTTATGTTGGTTTTGGCTTTTATTCAGTCTTTCTTACTTATTGCTATAAGAAGATAAATCTAAAGCGCATTCTGCAAATACAAAGCACATACCTGTGATAATCATTGTCATTCCCTTTGGATCCTTAGCATTGTGAATTTCCATCAGCACAGCCTGTAGTGATTTTATGAAATAGGTCCTATGAAATAGGTCTGTATTACTCACCAGAGTAGTAGCAAAAAATAGCGTTAGATTAGGCCTTCATTGTAGAATCAGTGGTAGAATTTAAGAAACCCAAGTTAGGATAATTTTGTCTGGGTGATAAGATATTTTAAGGGATGGTGGCAACACAGTTCAGGACAGCATGTTTGTTAGAATACAGATTGCAGCCTGCTGATGACTTTTTCAAATCATCGATAAAATATTCCACTTTCTCTACGCTTCTCTGTCACACAAATATAAGTTATCTCGGTCTTTATAAACCACTTGGGAGAACTGCTTTTAGATGAAAGAATTAAAATATACCTCATTTGTTAAGGTTTATAAGCCACGAGTGTTCTTGTTAGAAAACATACTACCATGTGATGATAGTTGTATGGCTCCGTGCAGAAAAAACCCTGTTTTCAAATCAGGCTGTAAACTTGCTCCGAGAGTGGGAGTAGTGGCCATTTGTCATTCATCTCTCATTCTGTTGTCTCCTCCTCGTTGGAATTCAGCCTAAATTCTTCTTCTACATACATTGTGAGGGCACTCTAGGGGATTGCATGCACTAACTTAGCCCACAAGTGCAAATTATTTGGTGTGGAATAACCATTTTCAAATATAGGTTGTGACATCTGAAGCTCATTTACTGAATGTAAGAATTATAATAGAAGAACAAAAGAAAGATATAAGAAATAACGATAAAACTAGAGAAGCCTACTGTGTTCATGGTTCTATGAAAGATCCTGTGCAAATGATTCAGTAGTTTTAGGAATTATTTTTTTCCAAGTAATTTGATTTACTTGTGAATAAAAACGTTTCTTAAGTTGAACATTTCAGAAGAATTTTAATACCATGTTCACATATTGCAAGTATCCATTTTTGCTGAATGAAGTATTGCTCTCCTTTTTTTTTTTTTTTTAAAGCTGATATGGTTGGCTTCTTTTCATCTAGCTACATCTGTTACTTTTTATAAATAAGCCTTCTCTCCCCTAAGAATCAAGCAGAACTTCTTCCAAGCCTTCTATTCTCAAGTGTAACTTCAGAAATGCAGAAATAATAGCTTTAATACTTGGCCTTTATTGGCTAATTCAATAGCTTTATGTACTGTAACTGAGAAAGGTAAATGTAAGGGGGATTATAAGGCAAAGGGAGAAAGTTTTTCTTATAGTTCTGATCACAAAAAAAACTTCTTTGCAAAGGTCCATCTGGCCAAGGATCCTCAGCTAGAAGTCAGTGCTTGGGAAAAATACAGGGCTGGTGGAGAGACTAAGTGTATGTGCCCTCTGTTTTGGGAAGATGAGCATCTTCCAGAGTCATCTTTTATCTGGATCACCCTTTTCTGCCTAGTTTTATGAGTTTCTTTCATCTGTTTGGAAACATTTTATACTTTTTCCTGCATAACAGTATGACCACAATCTTGTCAATTAGTTCTTAGCTCCTAGAAATACAATTGATGATGATAACAAGAACAGGCCTGGAGGAGATCTGTATTTAGTGTCTTAAACTTCTTCACAGCTGCAGAATCCACATCCTCCACCAGATTTGGTGTGTTGAGGCGTGAGAGCGCTCGACCTGATGGATGGAGTTTGACGAGCAAGATCAAGCCCTGTGTTCTGCACTGGTGTCACCCCTGAGTCGGGGAGGATTTGTGGAAGGCCCCAGAAGAGCTGGCAGCAGCTCCCTCTGAGCCAGAGGGAAAATCTTCCTCCTCCATTTGCCTTCTCTCTAGGTGGTGTCCCTCATGAAGGCGTGGATTTTAGCAATTTTAGGGGGATTGCGATAATAACTTATTAGCACTGTCTATTTCAGGGACTGACACAGGGTAGATCTGACTCTTTCCAATAAAGTCAGCAATAGCTGATGGCTGTTTTGACAAACCATCATATATTTTGCTATATTCTTTGAGGTTCTTAGCAATAATGAAAGTCTTCCTAGCATTAGATGCAGTTTATCATATGGAAAAATACATAGTTTATTAGTTTAAATTTTCCTTTTAATTATTCCTGAAGGCTGAAGGTTTCTGCTTGCTTAGTGGCACGCATCTGGAGTCTATAATAGAGAGTAATAGAAGTTCACTGGGATTACACTGTAAAAAAATCCTTCATGAATGAATGGTGGTTATGATCAGTGACCTGAATTCTATTACCATTTCAAAAATAAAAGTGTTATCTAACAAAACAACGATGTACTAATAAATGCCAATGTATCTGCATTAGTTCTTTTCTTCAACAAGCCCATTTACTCTTACTGAGTGCTATTTATGAAATCTCTGTAATGTGAAGGGTTTACAGTGAGGTCAACAAAATTCATCCATCAAGTTCAGGTCGTAACACAACATTTTGAAACAGCCAGGTTTTATTATTGGTTGTCAAAACCATTTTTCTCTGATTTTTTCCTGATAGTTTATTGAATTAAATGGTCTCAGTCAGTTTTGAAAACATCTCTTTGCTTTATAGTTCTTTAATACTTGTAATTTTTTTTTATTATTATTATTTATTTCAAATTGCACAGAAAATATCTTTCGTTAGAAATATAAAGAAAATTCAAAGAATGGCATATTCTAAGGAAAAGCCAATCTCCCTCTCATCCTGTAACTCTTTTTTTCTATTATTTTCCTCAAGTGCTGTCAAACGTGTCAGCCACTCATGTGAGTAATGTAATCCCAGGTTTGGAAGACGCTGGTGGTTGGACATATGTACGGCACCAGTGGGAGTCCGGCTACTGCTCTGAGCCCAAGAGTTCATGCTCTCTTTCTGGTCTTTGTTATTTTACTTTCCCTTAAGATGGTGTGAGATGACGATGTTACAGAATAAGAATGAGCTTTTGAAAGAGTAAATGTTTTCTTTTTACTCAGTAGAAACTTACGCAATCATGCTTATAAAAGTGGCTGCAAAACGAGAGTGATTGTGACAATTATAGAAATACAGATATGGCCTCTTCACTGAATACTTGTGTGCGTAAGAAACCTCATATCAATCAGGAAGAATGTCATTCTTAATCCAGAGATTTGGAGGATTTTCCAAATTTTATGATAACAAAGTTGTAGTAAAAATCATGTAGGAACAGACTTTGGAGGGCAAATTCAGAAAATGTTTTAGTCAGTCCAAAGAGGACCCATCATTAACTGCTAGTGAAAACTGGGCATTATGTTTTCTAGTGAATTATGTAAGGGAAGGAAACTGTGAGTTGATACTTTTGATACTGTACGTTAAAACAGATCTGTAAGGGTTTTTTATTTATGATGATATGTATATTGATCTAAGCAATCTCAAATAGCTCTCTTCCCTGAGTAAACCACAACTTTGATGTTTTTCGGTTCAGAAAAGTCTGGCTTTTTTGAGGTTGCCTTTCATATTCTAAGTGAATGCATAAAGTTTCTTTTCCATTAGAAGTTGGTCCTATGCTTTGAAACTCCAGATGTATACTGAGCAACAGAGAGGGCTATATATTAATGTTTGCATTCTTTATTAGTTGAAGCCTGATGGAATTTCAACTGCCAAAATAAAAATGGAGAATTAATTTGCATAGAAGTTGTAACTTTAATTAGCCAGTATTATCAATTAGGCACACTCAGTAGAACTCAAGTATGAATTTTGATTTAGTGTATCTGCTGAAGAGCTGGAGAAAATGCAAAATTAATGTTCAATTAAAAATGAAATTGATCAAAAATCCAGGTTTTTTTCATCCAATAATTTACTAGAACCAGTACCATTAATTCACTGTAATTCTCAAAGTAGTAACGACCAGTTTTGAACAAGTAGGGTGTGAGCCTATAGCTCTCCCTTCTAATTGCTATTAAGTGTAAACCAATTTCTAGGCTTTCGTCTCAGGGTGGAGAATTTTTTACGATTATCTTACGGGCACAGTGCTATTGAGTAGTCTGTCATTTATAAAGCTCTCTTTTAACAATTACTATGATCAACTCATAGAGTTATTTATCAATGAATATGAGAAATTAGAGATGAAATATTTATGCCATATCTTCTGGTCATCCCTCTTTTAGTACAGGATTGCTCCCTGTAGTGTAATTTTGATGAGCCTTTAGATTGGGAATGGGAAAAAAGAATAACAGAGGGAAAGTGTGCACCTTGTCTCCTTTCCTACTATGTTTCCTTCTGGTTGTGTTTCTTCCTGTTTAACTCATTCATCTTTAGTCCTAACCATGTGGGGTTTTGGCCAAAGTTCTCAGTTTCTGGGCTCCAAACACCAAACTAGAAAGGAACTTTTAATATGAGTAACATTTCAAAAAATGTAAAGAAGAGCAAGATAAGAAGTTATGTTTTTGCACTAGGTGTAAGCCACTAAGTAAGCCAGTATCAGACATCTAGGCAAGCTGAAGGGGAATTCTAAAGCGTAGCTCTATTCTTTGTAATGCTGTCAAGCATGAGCCAAAAGGGGTCTGAAAAATCTTTATCACTAAGCCACTAGAATATTTAAATTTCATTAGCATCACCTCTATTAATTAACACTTTAATACTTCAATTCTTGGTAGATCCAATATGCATTACCAGATAGTACCAATCTAAAAAAGAGGGTTGGTTCAGAAATCCAGGTCTGTAAATAAATAAATAAATACATTTAATGATATGTTAAATCTGCCCCCTACCTGCGTTCAATACAGTCAAGAAAAAATACCTGCTGCTTTTTTTAATAGAAGCACAGCTCTACTATTTCTTCAGTGTGAGACAGTAAAAGAAATTGAGCAATTCATGTATCACCAAGCAAAGGGATAAATTACAGTTATGGGGAATTCTGCCCTTGGCTACTGGCAAACAAATAATAATTTGTATAATATGCTTATATTTATGTTGAGTAACCACAAAGTTTAACACATTGTGCATTTTAAAATATTTACTCTACAGAATAAATTTTTGAAAGTGTTCATTGCTGTCCAAGTACAAACTGAAATTTAGAGAAATGTAGATAATGAGTTATAATATTCTTTTGTAGCAGAATGCATTTTGCAGTGGTGAGGTTCCTACATTTACCACCGCAGTACCTGAGACCTTAAAGCGAGGACCTGGAACTATGTGATCAGCATATCCCACATTTTATTAATTACTGAATCTCTAACCAAAATATCATCTCATAATAAAAGATCGCTGCCTTACTAGAAGATAGTTATTCTAGTGACAGTAGCAAGGACAATATTTTACCACAAGTTAAAATATCAGCAAAACATTTTATAGTAAAAAGAGTTCTATAATGTTTTTAAGTGTTTTAAAGGATGTTTCTGTGGGGTTTGGGTTTTTTTTTTAAGCCCAAACATCAGTTAACACAGGGATATACAATAAAAGTACCAAAATCAAATATCCAATTAAAAAATATCCTTTATCTGATTTAGTGATTTATTCTTCTTGGTTTGTGATCCCCTGACAAAGAGCACCCTCTATAGGGAGCAGCTTCTCCTGCTAAAAGCCAGGTCTCAGCATCCAGCTCAGCTGTTGCTTTCAGAGGGTGGGACCTCATTTTAGCAACTATGCAGTGAGCTTGGCTTTGAAGGACTCTGTAATTACAGAGTTTTTGCTAGTTTTATTCTCCTGTAATTTTTTTCAAAATTAGACTTGAAAGGTACTGTTTTCCCTCTTCCATGGATCAAAACATACATTTTGCAAAATTATAGAAATTATAGATGTGGTCAACACGGTGCTACCTTTTTTGTCTCAGGTACGGCAGGTATTTTTATTTGTTCCAGGATTTCATGTATCAAATGTGAAACATTCATATTTAAAGAAATCTTACTCTGCATAAAAGGTACCTAGTCAAAATTAAGCAAGTCTTTAGAAAAACAGGTCACAGGTCTAGGCTAGAGCCCATTGTGCAAATGAAGAAACAATGGAATTTGGAGAAGAACATAAAGTTAGCAAGTCCTTAGAACAGCAGCGAGGCAGTGAAAGCCTTGGCATTCAGCATGCCTGAAATACACAGGGAAAAAACAATAACAGCTTGCAACGAGGAACATAACAGTTCTCATCAAGATGAGTGACAATCATCACCAAGATACAAAAAAGAGCCACTCTGTAGGAATTGTGGTTTTTCATTTAATTTGCAACTTCTGTAGCTTCGCAGGTGGGCTCAGCACCGGCTCCTGTCCCTGCCAATCTGCTGCTCTCTCAAGGTTTTCCTTTTGCGCAGCTCCCAGAGGAACAAAGCTGTCGTACAGAGTATTTCTGCTGTCCCCAAACCTGAAAATCCCCAGAGTGGAGATTCCTATGAGGATTCTTCACGTTCTTTATGATATGCTCGTGTCATCAAGAGGCACTTGGGCAAGTATCAGTACGCCATAGGGTACACAGCCATTACATATATATATTAAATGCGTCCTTTGCCAGCTGCATTTATTTGACTATTCATGTTGTCCTTTCTGTTTTCTAAATCTCTTTTTCTCCCAATCCCAATCCACCTCTACCTCAACCTCTTATTTCCATGCATTTTTCATAGGCTTTTCCAGCATCCCATTTTTTTAGGGCTGTAACAATATCCCAATTAACACCAGCAGGTAGATTATGCTGTTTTTCCACAGAGAACAAAACCCATATTACAATCTTAATCTTAGTTTTACACTGTAATATTGAAATTACAGCTGGTTTGGAAGATACATGATCTGTCTGCCTTTCCTCATGGGAGAGTTTACAATCCAGAACCTTCAAAATCTGTAGTGTTAAAAGCTCAGGAGTCTACAAACTTCCTAACAGAGGGAAGCTGCTAGCTGGGAAATCACACTTTTTATACTGCTGATTTAAAAATTGAATTGCACAGAGTTGTAGAGATGTAGATTTATAGCAATAATAAACACTGGTTTAACAGTTACTTTGCATGGTCAGAGGCTGAAGAGTCACTAAACAGTAGTTTTCACACTAGAATTCTAATTGTGTACTAGATCTCCCCAGAGAACAGCCTCTTTCTTCATTTCTAGTCCTGTGCCAGGACCACTATTTTATCTTCAACAATAATTAGTATTCTGTGGCACTGGGTAGCTCTTATAATGTGATACTAGATATATTTCACTAAATGATATCTAAGCAAGCAAAGGACAAGCTAAAGAAAAAAATGGAAGATCAAAAAGCATGAAAGATGGTGAGCACGTGAGCCAACAAACATGTACAGCTTGTTATATATGCAGGGAGTGATTTTAATTTTAACAGGACAGTTTTTGAATCCTGTTAAATTCAGGAAAGGGCGTGCACATGGACAGCAGAACATAATGCATGATCCTGAAAAGAACAGGAGAGCATAAGCCCTCTTTCTGCTAGATATTTCTCTCCCGAGTCCATCATTCCAGATGCCTCTGGACCTTTGGGTGCTTTCTATCTAAGGTCTTACTAAGTCTGATATCATTCATTCCTGTTTGCTATAGCTGCTTACTTTCCTTTTTATAGACATTCAGTGGTGTTTTCCACTCAGCTTCTCATTCTATTTATGTACCTCTTTTTGTTATTTCTTCATCTTACTGGAGTGGATTTTGTTCATGTAACACTTCAATTTCTTTACCTCATTAATTCTTCTTTGATTTAGTTCAAATCAAAATGAAAAGTAGATTAATCCTGTAATTATTACAGCTCTTATAAGTTTGACATGCTGTTTTCTGGCCCTGTTTGCCTTGGAATGCACAAAACATGGAGTTGTAGGTTTGTCCAGTGTGGCATATTTGGTTTAAAAAGAGGATTTATGAAAAAGCATGATAGAAATTCTTTAAATACTCAGAAGATGTGGTAGCCATACAGACTCGACAATAAAAGACTCATAGAAAGTCAAAATAACAAGAAGACCTTGAATTTATGTTAGTAACTACAAAACATGAAGGTTAAAAGAAAAAATTAATATTTAGTGGCAGGCAAAATTACGAAGGAGAGAATTACTGAATTATGGAACTGGTGAAATAGCAGAAAGAAACTGGCCACAGATTTTTTTTTAAATTAAATTGATGGTGGGAAACTAATAAACATAAAGTTGGTTAACTAATTAAAATTAGAAAGTCTTCCAGACACAATATTTTTTTTTTTTTTCATTCTATTTTGATGGAGACATTTAAGAAATAACTAACTGTGCTGGTCCCCCTAGTGTTGAGAGAGCGTGAGGCTGGAGAGGATACAACCGGGTGGGTGTCACTTGAAGTTGTGCCGTGGGAGAGCAGGATGTCAGAAGACAAGGCAGGAGATGTTCTGAGCTAGAAGAAAGCGTTGCTGAGGGAAGTGAGTGGGAGCTGCATTGGCAAGAGAGAAAGTCTGAGATCTGAGACAGAACTTTCCTTGGTGACATTGAAAACACTGCGTTAGGCATTTGGAAGTAATTCGCTGTATTGATTCTGTGCTCAGTGTGGAAATGATTATCGTGTTTGTGCACCAGCTACTCAACATGCTAAGCTGTTTTATCAGCACCTTTTTAGTTTTAATATTCTGAACGATAGCCTTTTGCCACTGTAGTCCCATGCAGAGAGAGGAATTCTAATCCCCCCTTGTACTTGGTCTGATTTTATTAACACATTTCCTCTCTGACTGGCAGGCTCCATTCATTAAATTATGAAATCCAAATTAACCCCAGGCTCTATGTGCTGTGTCATTCCTTGTCAGGGTCAAGGGAAACCAGGCCAAATTATACCATTGGTGCCTTTTTTTGGTCTTTTTTTCTTCCTTTTTCCCTTTGCAGATCTTATTATTTAACATAAAGATTGAACTGTATCTCTCAGCTGTTCTGACATACTTTGATGGTTCGTTACAAACAGCTTTAAACAGATCAAAATGCAGGTTTATTCATACTTGCTGTAGAACTAGGAACGCTGGCCAGTTTGGGAAGAGCCCATGGATATCCACACAGGTTTGTTTGCTGCAGAGGAAGTACTGAGTTCTCCTTGTTTTGCACAATAAAACCAATACAGTGGTGAGGAGCTTCTGCAGCATTAGTCAGCCAATTTTGCAGCTTTTTCTATTCACGAGGAGGCGAAAAAAAATGAAAAATCCAACTTCTGAATTCTCTAAATGAGGTCTACCTCCTTTTCTTTGGAAGAAAATAGAAAGCTTGTTGCCTGGTAGAGCTCAGCTGGGGCCTGTTACCTGAGAGTGATTAGGAGAACATGCTTTCTACCCACTCCTTTCTCAGTCAGGGAGTACTTCTCTCCTTTGGAGGAAAAAAAAAAAAGATGGGACAAAGCTATTGTTGCTGACCAGCATTTTTCAATCAGGTCATCTTCTTTCTTTTTAAAAATCTAAAGAGTATTGCAGCTGCTACCAGTTGTTCTTCTTGAAGGGCTTTTTCAATGTCATTTCATTAAAGAAAAAAAAATAAAAATTATCTAGGGATATGGTCATTCTTGTAAAAGATGTGAGATCATGAAAAGACATTAGCTTTTTATTTTTCAGCTGTAATTGTCATCTTATCAGGTCTCTTAACTTGGGATTTTTAGTGTTCTGCTCTTCATTTTTTTCCAGTTTTCAGTTGCTTTTCTGAAGATTTGTATCAATATCCAACTTTTATATTTGCTTTCTTCATCTTTGAAGAACGAAATTAAGTAATTTCACATGAACTTAATTTAAATTGATGTAACTAATAAGTCCTTGTTTATCAATGTGCATAGGATGCGTCCATGAAATTAGGGAAAATACAGACAGCCAAAGGTGAAGTGATTGCTGAAAATCTCAGAGATATTATTACTCTAAACATGGATTTCATGCATTTCTGGAAAATTTTCAGTTGTGAATGATGTTTTGGGCATTAAGAGCCATATTTTTATCATCCATGTGGTTCGGTACTCCAGTGTATTAGTCCACTGACCTGCCTGACACAGTAGTACTTGGACTATTGTACCTCCAGTCTTACTCCTTCAATTAAAACAGGAATATGGAGTTCAGTATAGCCTTTCCTGTATGATTCTGCCTTCCTTTAGTTAATTTACTTTGTGCATGAGTTAAGTCTCTCATTTGCTGGTTCTGGGAGTCCTGCTTCCCGACACTGAGCACTAATGTGGTAGTGTCACTAGGAAGAAATTTTTTATGTGAGCTGTTTCGTACAGAAAGTTGATAGCGAGTTCCTTGAATTTTTCAGAAACGTTTTCAGGAGCGAGTATAAATTTTTCATGTGGAGAAGATAAAATACACAGCAGACAACCACCCTGTAACAAATGGTACCATCTGAAAATGTGAAGTTATGATTGTGGTATTTTAAAGTGCATGATTTTATGCTGAGTTGGAGGCAGCCCGAGTCGCGGGGATGTGGATGCCCGTGTGTGCCATATCTCAGGCTGCTCACGGCAAGAGGTGACACTTTGCTCTGAAAGCTCCTTTCAGTCACCCTCCTGTTACACGGCGGTGGCTGGGGAAAGTGGGAATATACTGCAGCCGCAGTGACCTGGGTGCAGCAGTCTCCTATGCCAGAGATAAATTCTGCTAATGGAAAAGAGGAGGCATTTGCATAATCTCTATTTTCTAAACAACCTTTCTTCTTCTGACTTCACCGATGTGCCCAATGCTACATAGACTTTGTGACCTTCCCGTGCTGCCTTCTTGATGTTTGACAATGCGGATCCGAGTCCCTCAGGCTGCCTGAATCCTGGAGCAGCAGTAGCAAAAGAGCAACTCGACGCAGCGGTATCAGCCTCATTAGCAGCAATAATGGGCTCTTAGTGCAGTCTTGATTCTCCTATGATTTTAATGGCACAGCTTTCTCTGTCTTTTTTTTTTTTTTTTTTTTTTTTTATATATATGGAGAAAGCATGAAGTCAGAGAACTTTTGTAGTCAATAAAATATGGAGGGTTGCAGGTACACATCTCTTATTCTCAAGGTGTAGTTCTCTTTGTTCTGAAGAGCAGACCATTGTCAATAAAAAATGTTTGATGGGAGATTTTCATTAGGAAACTCTGAATTTGAAATATTCAGGTCGGGAAGAGCACACTGTGATAGTCAGCATTTGGTTTGAACTTCTGAACATTGGAAGGGTTTTTGGAGGTACTGCTTGAAAGAAAGTAAATCTCTGATCCTGTATGGTCTCTCAATTTATTAAAACCCTGAATGAACTAATAAAGGCACTTCAGAGAGCATTATACATTGTTAAAAGCAAGTAAAAATAACACCGGTCCCTTAAAAGTTCTCCATACGATTTTTTGGAAATAGTTTTGGGTATAGTTGTATTCTTCTGATAGTTAAGCCTGGTACGCAGCCGGGGTCTGCAGAACAATTGGATTTCTTACAGGTTGACGTGTTGCTGGGTTTTGCTGGTATAATTTTAATTGGGAGTCTTGTTAGTAGTCTTTACATAAGAGTATAGTCCCAGTTTTGTTCTCTTTGTATTGAAATAAAGATCTGTTTTTGCTTTTGAAATATGAAGTCTGAATTTTGGCACAGCTCTGCTTGATACAGTGCCTCGTTCTCACAAGGAAATCGGGTTTCCTTTCCATTTTGTCCTTACTCCAAGGAGCCAATATTATTATAACTATTAGCAATTTGTTTAAATATAGTAGAGTGAATCCAAGAGGCCAGCCAAGATCTCCTCCCTTATCAACCGAATGGGTCAGAATAACCCAGTAACAAATGGCAGTAGAGATATGATTCTACACCATCCCTGTTTTCACGCCTGTGTAGCAATCAAAACAAAAACATGCCACACTTATTAGAGACAAGAGCTCTACAAAGAGAGAAGAAACATAGGAATATTTGCCTCTTTCCTACAAATGAAGACCTTCACCACATGTCCTTTACCTATCCTTCAGTAAATTGATGAAGGGGAAGTGGTAGTCTGCTCCTGTGTGTGTCTTGGGACAGAGTAGTTGACGCCACATCCCCAAATAAATGAAGCAACATAAATTAACCTCAGAGTGAGCAGACATAATTTTAACATCTAGCATATCAGCAGAGTATAAAGATAAATTCATTTGCTCAATCAGTGGGATGTTTCTCCCTTCATCACTACAGTGTTTGGGTCCCCTCAGAACAATCCATGCATTTCATTTTTATACCAACCATGGCAAAAACAAAGAACTTGATTATCTCTAATTTTAAGCAGCTTTGACATCAGAGTCGAGAGGATATGTATGAATCCTACTTCAGTCTTAGGTTGTGAAATTATTTCTTTTTTTGAAAAAAGATAGCCATTATTACCTTTACTATACTTAAATCAGTGTAGAAAGAAAAAAATTGCTAGGATTGACATTTTTAATCACTGTTCCCAAAAGAACTTTGTATTGGGGGGAGACTTCTAGAATATTCATAGTTATGTTTTATTAATACAGAAATTGTGTTTGAAGAAAAGGTAGAATTTATGTTTCTTCCGCATTTTCTTCAAGCTTCATAAGAATTTTTCATTCTTAGTTGTACTAAAAACTATTAAAAAATTGCATTTCCCTTCATGCAAAAAGAGTAGGGGGTGGGATATGGTGATACTTTTCATTTACATTTACATTTACACATTACAACTCCTTTCTTATTAATTTAATGGTTCAGGGTTGTTTTCCCCATGTTTTACAGTAATGGTTGTGTATGTGAAATGAATCTGAAGCAGTATAGTAAAACTATGGAAATATTTCTTATCCCAATAGCTGACACCCTGCAGCTCATCTGCGTCCTGTGGCTGCATCACCTAATGCAGAGACATTAGACCAAATGGAAATGGAATAAAAATAAAATAGGAAATAAAAGAAGCTATTCACTACAGTTGACAATGTGACCTAAAATTAGCTTCACTCCTAGGTCCCATAACAACCTTTGTGTCACCTGAATAATAGTAATTGGTTTTGATGTAGTTAATCCATAGAATTTTACATTTTACCCATAGACAGATATGATACCCCGAAATCTGAATCAATCTGGAGCCTCAGCTGTACTAAGAAATGTAAAAGTCAGTGCAGCAACATATGGTCCTTGTACTGAAAAACCTGTTTTCAGGAGATGGTGCAATAAAGTCTTGTGATAGGGTTGAGAATTTTTAAAAATGTTTCTAAGCTGGCTTCAGATTAGTTTACTAATATGGCTGATATCTCTGTGCCTGGGCCAGAAGAAGGTCTCAGAAGCTGGGACCTGTCACGGCCACGTTCTCCTGAGCAGGTTTGGGCATTGTGATGAGCTGCTGAAATAACCAGCCCAGGCTGAGGACCCTTAGGCTCCGGGGAATTTTAGGAAGGATTTGTTCTAGTCTGCTTTCACTCTCTCCCATGTTTCAGTCGGTGTGGGAATGTGTTGGGGGATGGCAGGCAGCTGGTGAGAAATCATTCCTGCACCCATCATCCAAAGATGGATGTGCGTAAGGATACATTGAAATAGTGCTATGTATTTTTTACATAGAATGTACATACAGATGAAAGGCCATACATGAGCAGATGTGCTAACATCTGCTTATTACCTGCTTTATGGGACGTTACGTGGGAAATGGTTACATTTTTTTGCTTCTTTTATTAAATATCTTTGGTTGGAATATTTTCCTTCTTTACCTTGTACATTTTTTTGCTATGCAATAACAGTGTGTTAATTTCCAGATTCTTTTTCATTTTTTTTTTTTGTTCAAAACTGCTGTTTTGTAGATATATTTCATATTCCCTTAATGATGAGATTTTTCAAGCAAACCCCATGCATAACTGCATGTACTTAAAAATATTCTCCAAAATAAAAAGCTTCAGGCAAAATAGGAAGACATGAAATAAACGTGCAAATTGTACTGGCACTGTAAATATGGCTTATACACTCAGGTGGCTCTTGCTGCAACTTGTGACATCGTTGAGTGTCACCTTTAGGAGGCTATTTTTGGCGATGATGTTTCAGCATGGGGTTTTAAGGGTAACAGTGGGTATTGGATATATCCTCGAGAGATCACCTTCACATTCCCTCAAATATTTCTAGGTGTATTAAAAAAGTGAGCAGTATATATTGCTGAATAGCTGTGCACACTTGTTTTATTCTTTCTCATAAAACCAGATTCAGTAAAAACTTCACCGATGTTATGGTATATTTTTCGACAGTATCCAAAGCCATTACTTTCTTTGGATAAACAGCGGTTAGGGAGAATCTTAAATATGCATGTAGGAAAACATTCAGGCTCTGTAACATTTGTCACTTGCAGAACAGCCAGAGCAAGAGAAATGCACAGCTCGAGCTAGAAAAATGTTAATGTAAACCTTTATACCATGACAGTTTGGAATTAGCCACCTCTCACTTTCTTTAGCCATGAATAGGCAAAAGAGACATTTATGAAACTCAACTGACTTAGTTTTGGGTTGGTTTTATTTTTTGAAGAGTATGAAGCTGTTTTATGTCTTGGGAAGCTGCAGGTTCCCGCGGACTGTCTGCATCTGGGCTGGTTTGGGGAGCTCTGCAAGCTCTGCTGGCAAAGGCTGTGACATTTTCATGGCTTGGAGAGAAGTCAGTCATTACCAGAGAGGCTACTATATTTTGGAAGCAGTTTTTTATCTTCCAGTTCTTTGATAGTATTGCTTCCTATAAACTTTGAGGGCGTTTGAGGAAACAGCGTCGGCGCAGCCGGTTGGCTGAGTGGCTCCCCATTTACTTACAGCCCTTCATTTCTAGGATCTTCACACTCCCTGTGTTGGCCTGCACCCTTCTTGGCCAGGCCAGCGGGTAGGCTCATCTCCAGCTCCCTTTCCAGCCAGTTCTAGGAGGTTGCAGAGAAAAGAAACCTTCTTTTGCCTTTCCTCACGCCGAACCCCTTTGGAGGATTCCTTACAGAGCTCTGTGTCTGCCGTCGTGGTGCTCTCTGTGCACAGCCTCCAGTCACGGAGCAGATGAAAAAAGGTGGAGAGACAGAAAGAATTTTTAAAAAGGGGAGGCAAACGCTGTGACTTTCTGCTTTGCTGCTTCCTTGGTATGTTCCCTGTCAGAATTTGACTTAGTAAATAACTCTTTGAATCTGCGTTTAGAGTGGGAAGTACTTTAGCAAGAAATAAGACTCGGCGCAACCAAATGTATTTAAATGCAGCGTAATTGAAATGTCAACATAGTCTTGAAATGCCTCAAGGTGTTTCTTCGGTGAAGGCTGGATGTGACACAAAATAGACATCTGAATAGTGAGGTATAGAATAAAGCCTTTGTGTACTCCTCAAATCTAATCTCGCACTCACCTTACTGAATGTTTGAAAGTGCTTGGCTGAAGCCTGACTGCTGCTACGGTCCCTGCTCTTCCCTTCTTTCAGGGAATCTGACAGTTCAGAGAAGATTTTGATCTTGGAGGAGGGAGAAGTTCTGCAGCTCTCCATGCTTGCAAGCGGGGAGCTTTTCCTGCGGGGATGCCCAGCATTAGCTTGGATCTCCTGCCCTGCTTGGCACTACAGATCTTTTACCTTTGCAGGGAGTGCTGGCGGGCATGCTTCGCTCAGGAAAAGTATTGGGAATCTTGTTTTTCTCAAAGTGATGGTTGGCTCTTCATTCAACTGCTCATGGAATGGCTTGAAAGAAGACAGCACTGTTTCCCACCAGTTTTTATGTCCACTTTTGGGAAGGGCCAGAAGTCCACTAAGAATGGAGAGTAGAAAGTACCATTAAAGTGTCATTTCATCTTTTATATTTTTGATAAGCAAACAGTTACAGTGAAATCCTCTACTTGGTGACCCATAACACAACCCCTGACTACATTCCTCTGCTGAAAGCAAAACCTTTGTGAGAATTAGTAGTTACAAGCAAAAGTGGTGCCCTTCCCACTGTCCCCCAGTCCCCTGGCTGGTGCTACTGGCCACTGTCTCAGGATTACTGTTATAATTTTACAATGATACAATTTCATTGGTGTGTCATCCTAGCCAGCACTCTAGCTCTAGATTTCACTCTACTTGTGCAACACATCTGGTTTTTTTAGCAGTTGATAGGCAGAGAAGATTAATCCATCCAACCCTTGCTTTATGAGGCAATACAGCTTTTTTTTTTTTAAAGGGGTTAAGTTCAGCTAGATCTTTATCAGCAAACTGTGATTTCAGATGGAAAATGAACTTGACAACTGTTTTAACAACCTGGATGTTTATGTATGTTTTTGGTTAATGCCTAAAGTCAATATTTGTTAAGTCTGATTGATAAAAATACGTGCCTTTCATCAAGGTCAAATTAATTTGTGAAAATTTGCTTTTACTTACCATGCCGCCTTTGCACAGAATCCCTGACAGACTTTGCTAAAACTATGCAGGCGTTTTCTCATTTAAATTATGATTATCTCTGCTGTGAACTTCCCTGTGCACACTACCTCATTTGAATGTGTCTTTTTAAAAGGATGCTTCAGATTGGATTCCAATTCACTCAGGTGATGAATTACCTGACTTGACCTAATTCATTAATTTTAATGGTATTTGAAGTCTTTATTTTAGTCCAGGCTCCTCTGATAGACCTCTCTTATAGACATCTTTATAATAATGTCCATTTATCAGCTTCTTAAAGGACATAACTCGAAACTGATTGTGACTGCTGGGATGCAGGCTGCCTTTTGGTTTGGGTGGTGTTCAGGCTTAGGTTTTCAATGTGCATTGCAGGTTATGTCAGGCAAATGTAAGGCCAAGTTTGCATTAAGTAGTAAGGCTTAGAAAGGAGTTCTGAAACTGTATCTGCTAAATATGGATGGATGAATTTATGTCTACTCAAATGTTCATATAATGAAACTGTGTTTGAACTGCTGTTTACACACGGTACAACCACACCATATGTTGTACCATAGTTCCTAAGTTACACTATGTAGTGTAGTACAGGACTAAGTAAATGGCATAATTTTGTAACTGAGGTCATTAGAATATAGATTTATGGTATGCAGAAGATTTTTTCCTGATATTATAGGTGTCATTACAAATATAAAAGCCATGATGTGCAATAATTAATTTTGGAAAGAAAAAATACACCAACCAAATACCCCTCTGTTGCTATCTTCTTAGTTTAGATTCATCTCGTGATCTACTGTGTTGTCCTCATGTTTGTGTCTGGTATCAGTCGGTTCCTATCATATGTTTCTGAAAATGGTTCATGCCTGGATGATAGAGTATATAGGTTTGTATATAACTAGCTGTGGGGAAAAACAGAAAAAAAAAAAAAGGTATAGAGAAGGGAAATGACAAGGCTGAAGAAGTAAGTTAATGCCAGAACTGGAGTGGGAAACTCGATGCCATCCAGAGGATGAATTTTCTTGTATTGAAAGAAAGACACATACAACAAATAGAAGTGCTACATGAAAAAAATGATCAAATGTGCTTCTGAAGTGTAGTTCAACCACTGGCGGCTGCTGAAGTTGCCTTCTCTTTCTGAGTTTGGTGAAAATTTGGGAGAGATGTGTGGAAGGGCTGTGAAAGAACTTTTGCAGGAGGTGGCGGTTCCTGCCTCCTCATTGCTCGGAAATGTTGCTGTCACTTATATAAAGAAAAAAATCTGGTTAAGTTCATGAAAATGCCGTGCTTTTGCAATGCTTCAGATGATGACAGGATGGAACCACCTGATGATAGGCTGCCTTGAGGGGAGGTGGTGGCCGGAGCTGCCTGGGGGAGGCTGGCAGAAGGTACGGCTGGAGATGAGGAAGGTCACTCACAATAGTCACTGAAGCATGAAACAAAAAAATGTATGCTAGGCTTAATGTATACTAAATAGCTTCAATTATAGTACAGTTATAGTCAGGTAACAGTGAGTAGCTTTCAGTAATGAATTACCTATGCTGACTTGCTCTATAACCTCATTAACAGAAACAAGAAATTAAAAGTGCTGCAAAATAATGCATTTTTGTCTCCTGAAACCTCTCTTCTTTTGAAAGCGACAGTAGAATTATTTTTCACATTTCTGGAAGTATTGCATATTATTTTTTTAGTTTGAGACACTGTGTCTGTTAGAGGTAGTTGGAAAGTTTCTTCTCCTGTGTCCAGTGTCCTTTGTGAAGGAGAGGTAAACACCTTGGGAGAAGTGGAAAACAGTGCTTTTTGGAGAACTCTTGAGCATGTTCACAATAGAGAACCTTTGGCAGTGCACTGGTGTGAGAGAAAATGAGGAGTGTGCAGCAAAATTAAAAGCTTAGGAGATATCAAAGGGAGGGCAAGACTTGCTTACTGAAAGGACAAGACACAAAAATTTTTATGGAAAAGAAAATGTCCTCCCCTAGACAAGAATGTCAAAGTTTCTTCAAGCCAAAAGCCACTGAAAGCTGATGGAAGAGAAGACTGAGGGGGGAATCTGATCAACATCTATAAATACTTAAAGGGTGGGTGTCAAGAGGAAGAGGCCAGTCTTTTTTCAGCGGTGCCCAGTGACAGGACAAGAGGAAATGGGCACAAACTTGACTATAGGAAATTCCGTCTAAATATGAGGAGGAACGTTTTTACTTTGAGAGTGGAAGAGCCCTGGACCAGGGTGCCCAGAGAGGTGGTGGAGTCTCTATCTCTGGAGACATTCCAAACCTTCCTGGACACATTCCTGTGCAACCTGCTCTGGGTGGACCTGCTCTGGCAGGGGGTTGGACGAGGTAATCTCCGGAGATCCCTTCCAACCCCATATCATTCTATGATTTATTCTGTGATTCTGGCTGCAAAAGAACACTAAACAGGTACTTCACTTGTTTCAGCGGATTTTATGTTTCATTTGTAGGGATGGTAGCTAATCAATCACTTAAATTCAGATTTAGATGCACATATTAAATGTTTTCCTGAGATACGGTGACCAGCTATAGCTCCCATTGAGTCAATTCCTTCTAGCAGCTGGAGTTAAAAAATGCTCAGTGCTTCTGAAATTCAACTACTTAATTTAGGAACTAGATCAAATGAAGGGTTTAGTTAGAAGAGAATAATTATCTTCTTAAGAAAAATTCATACCCTTCAGGACTGGAAGTTTTGGTTTTTATCTTGTTTGGCAGATAACAGATTGCTGCTGAAAACAAGTAATAGCTGACTCTGTGATAGGAGTTGTATTTATAAGTTCTCAGACTCCATCTCCAATCCTGGGCTCAAAACAGCCTATCTATTAAAACATGCAGAAAAAGAGAGGTCCAGATAATCTTCTCAAAGATCAGTATAGAAATATAATATATAACAAGCAGTGATGGACCGATCAACTCTAGTACTTTCGGTATAGTACCAAAAAAGAAATCAACACAAAAAGTTTAGTTTGTGCTGATAGGCTTTAGAAAATAAAGTAAGGCTTTTTCTCAATTTAAATAGAATTATTAAGTCCTGGTTGTTAGATAAAGTGAGGGTGAACTGTACACACATATCTAGTTGCTGCTGAAAACACTTTCCAAATTTAGGTTTCAATTTCAGTTTTCTTCATGAAAAATTAAATTATACTGCCACTATTTTAAATCATTTCCTCTTTAATTGCCTTTTTATTTTCACCATAATCATCTATTCAGATTTTCTGCTGCACAGATTGTACTGAAATTCATGTACTTAATGGCTTTTATTAAAAGTCACTAAATAAATAAAGGACTTTATTAGGTTTTTTTTGCTTAGCTACTCCAATCTCATCTTTAACTTTGAGCATACCACTTTGCCATTAGGCTAGTAACAGGGAGTAGCAAGAAGGTAATTAAGAGCCATTAAGAGCCACTAAGTTTGTTTCACTGGTGTTATATAAATACATTTGTGAATGTCTCTTCACATAAGTGCACAAGGACGGAGCTATCACCAATATGTAAACAGTATAATTTTTCAGGCACAAGTCTGGTAGTAATAATATAAATATACTATGGGCAAGATGCTTGTATCCTGGTTTTATTTTAATATTACTTTTCAACAAAAAAAACCCCTATGATTCTATAACTGTGAATTTCTTGTAATTGCTGTTCAGAGTCCTAACATGATCGAATTTTCTAGAAATTATGTGAGTGCTTATCTCTGTGGAGAAAAAGTCTCTTTGAAGTCTGAGCATCCTCTACAAAGTCAAGCAAAAAGGACATTGAATCCCAACTAAAGATGTTCCACAGTAGTAAGAGGCTTCCTGCCTCCACAGAACTCTTCCACTAAAATGTTTTTGTTACTCTTGGCCGTGATAAAAGCTTCTATAGATTTCTTTCACTACATGACTAGTGAACATACCGACAAACAAACTTGGTTCAGCAGAAAGGTTTGCTTCTTGTTCTTTGATCTAGGGGAGACTACAGAAAATAAATTGAGAGTGAGACATTTTGTCCAATTTCAAAACCATCTTTGATTACTCCATATTGTCATATTACTCTAAATTAACCATATTACTCTTTATGAAAGTCTTCAAATGACATGCAAAATTAAAGCATGCTTGAAACAGTCTCCTGTAAGGGGCATTTAGAGAGAAGTAAATGAATCTATTCTTCATTTTCCCAAATGATAAAGTGTTTATCTTCTGATGTGAAACTTCTGATGATAATATTACATGGGAGAACCCTATAACCAATTCAAAAAATACTGTTAACTATATATTATAGGGCGTTTATTCTGTGTTTCATAATAGAATGTATATTTTTATATATTTATAAATATATATTCTAATATAAATATTAACAGTATTTAAGTACATATTTACATTAACAATTTGTTACATATAGCTATTTAGAACAATTAACTATAAGTGTAACTCACTTATATACAATATAGAGATAACAGTCACAATAATGTTAATGTTATACTGAATAATTTTATTTCTGAGCAATCTAATCTTGCAAAAATCCATTCTTGTGATGTAAAAAATAGCTACAAATATAAACTAAGGCGATGCATTTATTTTTTAATTCCTGATTCGGATGTAGGTGGCTCTGCTTACTGAGTCCTTCATAGTTGGAGCCTAATAGTTCTTTGATGAGAAAATGGTCAGGTTCTCTGCCATAATTGGAATGAGCCAAGAGCAACCAGAGTTACATCCATCTCCGGTGTTTCTACTTGAAGTTGTGAAAAGCTTCACCGAGAGACACTAGAATTTTGTTATACTTTGTGAAGAGAATATATCAAAATAGAGTTTGAGCGAAGCAGTAATCCCCACCAAACCTGCCTCAATATTTATTGTTTTGAGCCAAGCGCTTGGTGCAGTTTGACTGTTCTCCAAGAAAATCAGATTCTATAGAAAAAGACAGTGGAGAAAAGAGAAACAGATACTTTTTTTTCCTTCCCTTTTGTTTCCCTCCCCCCCATCCCCCCAGAAACCAGGGAAGAACCAGGTTAACTTCTAATGTGCCAGCATAAAGTAGCCTAATGTTGAAATAATACATGAACCCCGTGTGTAAATACCATGGCAATTCCTTATTTATTCTCAGTAACTAGAAATAGGGCTGATCTTTGTAGTACAGTTTAACCTCTAAAGCACATCACCTGAGTTGCTCATTTTCAGTCTTATCCTTTGCAGCTGAGCCTCGAATAATCTCAGGCTCTGGCATGCTGAAATTGGCACCGAGAATTTTTACATCATGTTCTATTAACTTATTTATCAGCCTTTTTTTGCTTTTGCCCTGGAGAATGAAGCTAAAGGATACGAGGATGACAGTTATTTACACTATCCTCACTAATAAAATGTGACAATGATATCTCCTGTGACAAACTGCATTTTTATTTTCCTATACATGCAAAGGCACATACAGCTACACAAAAAGAGAACTGTTACTTAAGTGTACAAGCTGCAGGTGGCTGAAAAGCTTCATCACTGCAGTATGCTCCTCACCAGTTGTTTGATTTATAGGATGGGCTAAGGGAAGGGTTTTATTTTGGGCTCTAGAGCCTTGGAAGTGCTTTGAAGAAAAATACTGAAACAACATCTGGGGGAACTCACAATGAAAAAAAAAACAAAACTTGATTGTACTATGGAAAATATTCAGTAAAAATTAAGCTTTCCTCTGTGTTACTTATGCCTATGACCATAGCATGTGTGGGCATTAAGGATGCCCAGTTTTGAGGTGCCCCACTGGGTAGATCACTGACTTACAGCTAAATGAAGCAATGAATGAAGAGCAATTTTTGTGCTTTTGTTCCTTTCAAACTCAGCAACACTGAATCAATTACACATTGCCAAAGGCTAAAGTCTTATTAGCTGGGTGAAATATAAGAAAAGCAATGAAGAAAGATGAGTCATGGTAAAATGGCAGCAAATGTTACCACGCTTCTCAGTGTTATGGGTGATTTCATGTTTTCAGCTGGTGATCCAAGTATATTTCATTTTTCCAGAAAAGTCACCGCCAAATAATCGAAGCTGGATGCAAAGTGAAGTGACAACAAATCACCAAACATACAATTGTGCGTCTTCTCCCAGACATTAGGAGAGCAGCTTTGAATCACAATGATTTTCTAGGCTTTGGGCTTCATAGGTTCATATTTTGTAGCTTCTCTGAAGCATCTGCATTTACACACACAAATATACACGTCTGAGACAAGACTCAGATCGGTAAGACTCAGAACTGACTTGACACAGTATTTTGAGAATGGGCAATTGTCTTTCCAGACACCAGCAGGAATACACAACTCTGACTGGAATTCGTCATGAATCACAAAACCATAGAATGGTTAGAGATGAAGATCATTGATTCAGGGACACCTCCCACCAGACCAGGTTGCTCAAAGCGCCATCCAGCCTGGCCTTGAACCCCTCCAGGGATGAGGCAGCCACAGCTTCTCTGGGCAACCTGCTCCAGTGTCTCATCTCCCTCACAATGAAGAATTTCTTCCTAATACTTAATCTAAGTCTCCCCTCTTTCAGTTTAAAACTATTACTCCTCATCCTATGGTTCCACTCCCTGATATAGAGTCCTTCCCCATCTCTCCTTTAGCCCCCTTCAGGTACTGGAAGGCCATTATAAGGTCTCCCTGGAGCTTTCTCTTCTCCAGGCTGAACAAGCCCAGCTCTCCCAGCCTGTCTTTCATAGGAGAGGTGCTCCAGCCCTCTGAGCATCTTTGTGACCTCCTCTGGACTCGTTCCAACAGGTCCATGTCCTTCCTGTGTTGAGGACTCCAGAGGTGGACGCAGTGCTCCGGGTGGGGGCCTCACGAGAGTGGAGTAGAGGGGCAGAATCACCTCCTTGAAATGTGAAATGTTCACTGCAAATGCTGCTCGTGAAAAATGTATTGCTTATTCTGCCACAGTTCAGAAGTGTATACGCCTGTCTCCCAGGAAAAAAAAAAAAAGAGTAACCATCAAATAAGAATTTTATTTCTCCAGTATATATTTTCCTTCCTACCAGTTTTTAATTCTCTTCTACCTTAAAATCCTTTCTCTTATCCTTCACTGGGTTTAGTCGTGCACGTAAAAACAGTCCCGTTACTGAATTGCACGTTTGGTTCTCTGGGATTTGTTGTTATTCAATCCCTTTATGTAATTGATTCCAAGTCTTTGGCTGAGTTTCCGGGAAGGTGCTGCCTCACGAGTCTGAGGTTTCTAGTCGGCAATTTTTTGAGGATTTTATCTGTCAAGTAAAGTTGTATTCATGAAGAGAAGCAATTTCTGAGGTAGTACTTCCATGAAGAGGCATGAAATTGGACATTGGAAAAAGCTATTATAGGTGTCTTTTATGATTTCAAAATGGTTTAATTATGTTTTTCCACATAACTGAGAATTGAGCAAAGTAAATAAAGACGCTAGCTATTTTTTTTTTCCCCGGTATCAGGAAAAGAAAAGTAATAATCTTTTGGCCTCTCTGAAATGTTTTAAAACTCCCACACCCTTCCCAGCTCTATTGCACCATTACGTTTACAGCTCCAGTTGAGGCACTGGAACTAAGACGGAGGCTAAACTTGTCATTTCTCTCTGCAAACTGTCATTCCTGAAGAGGACCAAGACATCTTGATGTGCCACCTAAGGGGAACATAGCACTGCAACTGCCAGCCAGTATCTGCTTGAGGCTCAAAGGCGATTATCAACTCAACTTACTGGGCCACTGGGCTGGATACTTGACATACATCAATATATGAAAATACAGGATTTCCTTGCTTTACATCATCAGGTGGCCCAGGGGCTTCTATGCTCGACAGCTCCTGCGCTCCACGGAGCGCTTGTGACCAGTGCAATGCTCCCCAATATTATTAAAGCTTGTGTGAAATGCTCTTTGGGTCCCGATTTGCTCATGTAAGAGTCAGTCTGGAACACTGCTGTTCTATTTTCGTGCAGTAGTGAATTGAAATGCCAACTAATTGCCCTCTTATCCTTGCATGCACCTTCTCCCGAATCTGGGACTCTTTGAGAGAGACAGCACTTGTAAATACCACAGATCAGTAAATATCACATATTCAGTACCAACGACTTTGGTACTGAAGCATATTTTAACAAGCGAGATATTTCTTAATTCTTCTGTTATATGATGCTATACAGCAAATTCATATGGACTTGGCATTGCTTACTGTGGATGGATTTAAAACAATTGTTCTTTAATGAGATCTGCATGAGAAAGTTAGATGTTTCAGTCATCTACAAGGGAGTGTTTCAAGAGAGATATTGAACAGTGATGATGACATACCATGCATGGCTTCCCATTAAACAGAGGTGGAAAAAATATGTATAAAACTACAGTAACAGTCACACTTCTTCCATTTAGAAGTCTTTGTTGTCCAGTGGCTCAACGAGCTCAGTGGAATCGTATACAGGGCTGTGCATCACTGGTGAACTGACACTAATTATGAAGTGGTTAACTATTACAGCAGAACACTGTGGGGCTTCAATTATTAATTAATGTTTCCAGAGCACTTTGAGACTTGCTCAGTAGTTTTTTTTGAAGGTTGTTGTATTAAAAAACTGCTTAAAATTTGTACTCCTGAGATGACTTCTTGAAATGCAATTGTTAAATGTTCAAAGTAACTGACATGTAGTATGTTTGCATATACATATATATTTTTTACAAATTAAAAAAGCCAAAAGTACAAAGCATTATTAAAAAAAAATGCTGCAAAGATTTGTCAGGGGTATGTTTGAGCACAATAAAAAACAGCAGCAGAATGTGAAATAAAGCTGAGTATACAAATATGAGAGTGAACAAGGTCATTGAAATACTTGATAGTCAAAGTAAGGGATATTTAAAAAGCTGAAATGGAAGATGTTTTTTTCATCAGAGAGAAAGCTAATGTATTACCTCTTCTAAAATTTATGACTTTACTTTTACAGACAGAAGTCTGTAACTTAATTTGGTTGACCTCACACCGAAGCACGAGGAACACTCGTACAGCCCACTCTGATGTCCAGGCCTTCCAATTGCTTTCCGTTTTAAAAAACAGCCAGTGCAAGTGCTTGTACGATAACATAGAACAGCAACATACAGGAGTTCACATTTGTGTGTGCATGTGCATCAGTTATGAAATTTTGATCCCTTTTTCCCTTCATTTGGTGAATATAGCTTGCATTTCCCATTCCCTGGTCTGTGACTTGGCTTTTTGTTGAATTAAGATACAAGAGCTGGCTCTGTTTATTGCCGAAGTAGATAGTTGAGTAGTGCAAAAGGCTCAAAGGTGACATGCTGTATGCTTTGCCTGAAGAAATAGAGAATTTACTGTGCAAGGATGAACAGCCTTCTGTGTCCCACCAGATCTAGGCAGCACTCACTACTGGAGGGAAGTTGAGGGTTAGAAGAGATGTGGAAGAGGGAGGTGACAGCAGCTTCCACAGGGAGCAATCTCTGCCCAACCTGCCTTTCCACCCCCATCTTGCCTGCAGGGGAAGGGAGAAGAAAGAGAAGGGTCTTCCTCAGTTCTCCCTCTTGACCTTATTCTCCTCCCATTGCCACCTGTCCTCTGCAGATGGTATTTAATTGCACCTCTTTC
>BJBW01003684.1:0-144965 GCA_004320125.1 Scolopax mira | reverse complement strand
CTCACAGTGAAAAAGTGTTTTCTTATTTTCAGATGGAAATATAAATCCCAGGAAGATTTTTTTGGTGGGAGGTGAATAGGATTCATACCTCTGGAATGTGGCCAATTAAGGACAAGTTTTAATAAAGGCACAATGCAGGAGAGGGAAACTACCTCATCAGGGACAGAGTCCTCAACTGTATTTAGATTTCCAGAGCTCCCCTTGAGAGGTGTCCTAACATCCTTCACCTCCCCAAAACCTTACTGAACCTTTTCCACACCAGATCCTGCTCTGCCCCTGCCATCAAGTTATATTTTTTTCTCTCCAAGCATTCCTTAGGCCCTGAAATGCAATTTAATTATAAGGCTGGGAAATAGTGAGCTAACACTGTAAATGCATCTTATATATGACAAGGTCTGGACTGTGAAGCAGCCCAGGTGGTCTGCTCTTGTTGGTTGTTGGTCTTCTCTGTAGTTTATCTACTCCGCCAGTCTCTGTCACCATTGACAAACTTTATTAGTCACTACTTTCACTTCTGGATAATTAATGAGCATGTTCATTATTTTCAGGCTTCATATCTTCACAATTCACAATTTAATGATGATTCTCTCTAACTCAGTGCACATGCTTCAGTATGTATTCAATACATTGAAAATATCAAAAACTAGAAAATGGTTTACATAAATTTAAATAAACAAGTGAGTTCTTCTCATATGAAGGATACCTATTCTTTTAAATCTGTATCTTGTATCCAGATTAATAACCAGATAAATGACTCTTCAGTCATGAAATCACTTACCCAGTTTAGATTTTCCCATGTGAACTTCTGTTCGGTTTATGCTTATGCTGGTGTCTGGCAGCCAAGGTATAACTAGAACAGCAAAAGGTCAGAATAATGAGCCACTTCCACTGGCGATGCTAATATTTTACTACATTCCTACTACCTGCTGATCTCATCTTTTTGAGTGTTTTGTGATGCTATGGTTGAAGAACACCACATAAAACAAATTGTTTTGAAGCTCAGCCAAATATTGTAGGTCAAGATTTAGGCAGGAAGACATTTCAATAGTACACCCTTGAAAAATAAATGTATCCATGAACATGGTAGGGAGATACTGTTAGGTAGTGTCACGAAGATGGATATACATCTGAAAAGGAGTGCTGGCTGGAGATAGATTTTGAAGATCTGATTTGCTTATTTAAACTTTTTTCTTCCTGCAACCTTCCTTCTTTTTTTCTGACTTCATTATCTTTGAAAGGACAAAAGAAAAAGAAAAAAAATAAATCTGTCTTTTTAAAGATATCTTGTTAATCACAATCGGCCTGAACTTCCTCAGCAAGACAAGCCCATTTTCACTGAACAGTAATCACAGTGAGACACCTCTGGTTTTGAGCAGACTGACAAGTGCATTAAACAAGATGTGTAATTTTCCTGTGATCATAAAATAGACAAACACATTTTAATGTCTATTTAAAATAATACATTAAGTTGTTCAGCGGGTGATTGCCAACACATAGACAGTGACGTGTGGAAAGATCCAACAGAGGGTTGAGATTCATCAGGTAGAATTTATGAAATAGGATCTGTGTGACACCGTGCTCAGCTGGGCTTACCTTGAACAGACATCTCCCCTGTTTCAAGTAAGATTTTCTGCATCACTTGGTGTTCTGGACCAAGGTTCCCAATGTGGAGACACCTACTGCTGGGGGTTGAGCTCTGATACAGTATAGTTAAGATGAGTTTTTCCTATAAATGATAACCAATATGACAAAAGCTGGTGCTCAGCTTTTACATGACAGCTTTGTCTTTATAGCACTGGCTTGGGAGGTAGGACCCAGGTTTACCCAGTTTGGCCTTCAGCCTTAGGGCCCTGATGGAGCCAATTTTGTTTCAGTGGTGCCCAGTAACAGGACAAGTGGTAATGGGCACAAATTTGAACATAGGAAGTTCCATCTAAACATGAGGAGGAACTTTGAGGGTGGCTCTCGTTTTGAATCCATACTGTTAGGAAAAAGGGAGTTTGGTGGGCTCAGAGAAAGCACATTAGAGTATGACTCCCTTGCCTGATGATTATAGTAATGGCAAAGGGTGGAAATACAGCAGTATGTTAACACGTTTTGTCCCGTAACTGTTTTATGGAAGAAAATTCAAGAGCAGCCTGGTACCCAGGACAAAGCACCATTCTCAAGCATCATTTCTCTGTTATGTCCTGGATGTATTACAGTAACACTCTGGCCTTAGGAAGAGATTTTCTACTCTTGAGTTTAAGCAAATGGGAGTTACTTACCAGTAGACCAGGCTTAGACATCTAAGCTCTATGAAGGAAAAGGATTGCAGTTATACCCAGGACTTACAAATAGCTTTAACTTGCTGTAGGCAGTTCAGGAAGCAGGTTTTCCAGTTGTCATTTTGGGTGATTGTTACCCCCTCTGTGATTATATAGAAATCCTGTACTGCCTAATGGATCTTGGGGGCCAGGCACCTGCAGCTTGACTTACAGACCCTAACCGTAAATACCTCGGGGTTTAAGGCATCTAACTTTTAGCTAATTTTTCTAATTTTCACCTGAGCACGTGTCCAGGGGCAAATGGGATTTTTTCTAGCCTAAAGTGTTATTCCCTTTCTTTCTCCACTATTTGAGTGTAATGGGGCACATCTGCCATATATGCCTTAGGTTTTTTTTTTATATAATTTGATTCTTTCTACTTCTCTGCCAAACTTGGACTGAGGTCACCCATAGTGGGAGTAAAAGGTTATGAATCGGATCTCTGATTTCCATATCTCTTTTTCAGTGGTACATCTACCATAAGAGAGTTATGTGTGTGACAAAGATGATTACTTTTTTGTAATTTTTTTTTAATGGTACGATAGTCAAAACTAATAAAATGACCAACAAATGTAAGATAAAAATGTGCTGTATTATTTTAATCCAGCAACTGAGTTCTATCAATCAAGCCACCCTTTTCTGTCAGAGAAGCAAACCGTAGAGCTTTATATTGTGCATATAAAATCAACAATAACAAGCAAACAAAAAACTTAGGGTAGATTACATGAAAGAGTCTAATCTGTAAAAGAATTGTACTTCAAAACCTCAGAAAATGAAGTAGAAAAGAAAAATAAGGCTTACAGCATATGTGTGATAAGAATAGTCTAGACGTCAGTGTATGAATATTGAATCACAAAAACTGAATAGCATACTGATAATATCAAGTAAATTCATGAAGCTCAAAGCTGCCAAAAAGAATACAAATATTTAAGAGAAATAAGAATATGTATGGCGTGCAATTAGAAGACTAACGCAGTAACAAGCTCCCCTAAGTTTTCCTCTGGGTATATTCCAGAGACAAGGAAAAAAGGATTAATCTTGGTTCCATAATGAAAAATGATGTTTTAGCATAAGATAGTGCATTGCTTGAGGAATATATTAGTAGAAGGAACCTTCGGGGTCACACAACACAGTTTCTGCTATTTCAGGGGCCTTTCCATATGCTTTCTTTCATGAATCTATCATGATCCATGTCAAAAGCATTTATTTATTTTCTGTCCCTGCTGTTCCCATTCAAAAAGGAGTTCCAGAACCTGATTACGGTAATAGCTAAGAACCTTCTCTTTTTCAGCCAGAATTTATTAATGGGCAATTTATACTCATTTGTACTTCTGCCAATAGCCCTTTAGCTTAAATTGTCTCTTTCCTCACTGTTGATCCTCTGATATATTCATAGGCACCAGTCGTAATTCCTCTTCGTTTTCATCTCCTGCTGCTAATCAACACAAAAAGTGGCAGTCTCCCCTCAGATTGCAACTCTCCCTTCCCCTGCTAATCCCTGACACCATTCTCTGATCCTGCTCAAATCTGAGTCGATTCTCCAGGTATCTATTGGGGTGGGCACAGCCACAGACAGCTGCACCCTGGAAGAAAAGGGATTCAGGAGCATCCTGGGCCTTTGTACCACCACTTTCTCCATGGGAAATGCTTATCCCAGTGCTCTTAGTGATGCCTTTCCCTTTTTCCCAGGCAATGTTGCACTGGTAGCTCATGGCCATTCCCCAATGAGCTCTGACAAAGATCCTTTGTTGTTTCAAATTGTGAAGTCCCAAACTGACAGCAGAAGCTCTGCTATTATTCCCTAAGCATATTATTTGGCACTTTGAACTATTAAACTTCAGCCAATTTCTTTTATTTCCTCCAGCTCTGTATCATTGATGTTTATCAACATATTGTAATCATTAAATGTTAATTTACAGAGTGCTGTAACGTTGTCTATACTACCCGGTATATATGGTCATTGCAAAAAGAGTGGTACAGGATTTTTATAATATAGATGTACTTAGGGAACATAATTGGGAACCCATTACAAACTAAAGGCCTTATTATCATCCAAGTGGCTCAAAAATAAAGGCATCTAAATGCATTTTGCTGGGTGTGAATCTCATCCTTTTTCATCCTCTCGGGAAAGGCAAAGCTAACTGAGGTCTCTTTGTAAATCCACTCTATTGCTGAACAGTCCCCAAGAGCCAAAAAAGTTTGCAGTATTAAGAAACTGCAACTGAACTGCTTTTCTTGTTAAATGAAACAGCCAAAACATCTAAGCTTGAGAACCTGGTGTGAACCAATTGTGAACCTCATGTGTAGCTCAGGAGGAACTGACAAAAAGGAGAGTCAGATCAATTGGCTAATCCTTTCATTAAAAGGCCATTCAAGATATGATAGTTCCTTATATCATTCATCTTGGATGAACTATGATAAGCAGTGTATTTCCTTGAACGCAGAAGGAATATATGAGGCCAGGATTTTATGACTATGAAGTCCTGTGGGAGCAGTTTGTCCAAGAAGCTTACGGCTCCTCTGAGTCATTGTCAAAAGTATATTACTTTAGAGGAGATGAGATCAGCAGCATCTTTGCCTGATTGACTGCTCTCCCGTGGGACCAGGTACCTGGGAGTTAGAGGAATGTGGAAGTCAGGAAGCAGAAGATTGACGTGGGTGGCTTTGAGAGGCTTTTGTGGTAGAGCTGGAGCACAACTTTACAGTCTGGTTCATGGGGATGTAGGGAAAAAAAAATGCTGCCCTTCATGTCTCCTGTGGCAGACAGAAAACACTGAACAAAATGACCTAAATCAAAGCTGGATGAATTGTCAGTACTCCCTGGACTTGGAGAAAATAGATCATCCTAAAGGCACTGACAGTGCCTTCTGCTACCTGGTATTTCTGCAAGTCTCATGCCTTGCTCTGCAGCTCCACGTCCTGAATTGTGGGTCTCCTTGCGAGCTATAAAGCTCTGTCCTTTTCACTGCAGCTTCTTTCTTGAAACCTTGCAACAGAAATACCATGCTTTGACAAATTCTGAGCTGTGATAAAAGTGGAGAGCTCAGTGATGCTCATTTTTCACTGCCTGTGTACTTTGTAAACCAATTCACATTGAGAAATGGAAACCGGGTGCAGAATTTTACTCTGATCTGAGAGTAAGGTAGGAAAGACAAGAAATGAGGGTCCCTGGCTTTTGTCTCTTTAAATTTCCGATCTGGAGCATTACTAATATCAGTGTTCACTGCTTCATGATTTTTCTTTGCCTCCTCCCCTCTTCCTGAGTAGTTTGTTACAAATCTGACCAACCCATAAATATATACACTGTCTCCCATAGTATGTCCTTCAATACTTCTTTTCCAGAGGCAAGTAAACTCCATTTTTCCCCCAAAGGTTTTCCAGGATCCGTGACTTAAATTGAAGAAAACAAAAGAACTAGTAAAATAGAGGATATATTTGCTTATCCTTGAAGCTGTTGCTGTATTTTGTGCTTTCTCACTTGTGGATTCCTTTGGCAGCTTTAGCAGATCAGCAACAGAGCAAAAACGTTTTGGGGCAGGAAGGTGGCTCTCACCCAGGCAATAAGAAACCTCTTCCCTGGAGCTGTGAACAGAGGCAAATCAATGCTATAATAATCTGATGCATAATTTAGTGTCAGGGGGGATTTTTTAGTCTGAAGTCGGAAATGTATGATGGTCAACAGTGCTTCTTCAATGCATCTGTGAGAAAGCCTGGTGTGTTTGAAGGATTCCTAGCTGGATGTCTGGCCACCAGTCCCACAGGGAAACTGGTAAATGGAATTTTAGTCTAAAACTTGAGGCAAGTGATAAGTTGCTTCTTTGCATAGCTGGGTAAAATGAGAGGGAAAATTTTGGTTTTCTCACGTGATCCAGTGGACCATAAAACATTTATTTTGAGGGGAAAAAAAAAAGAACTTATTTCATTAATTGATCAATATTCACAATGAAGTGATTTGAACTCAATGATCTCTATGATT
Organism: Scolopax mira; assembly: GCA_004320125.1. Classification (NCBI taxonomy): domain Eukaryota; kingdom Metazoa; phylum Chordata; class Aves; order Charadriiformes; family Scolopacidae; genus Scolopax; species Scolopax mira. The sequence goes on along the minus strand of BJBW01003684.1, from coordinate 138,683 downwards.
CTATAAGGACTTGCACAAAAGAAGGAAATAATAATAGAATATCTCCTCAGAGAAACTCTTTTTCAAAGTGTAGCAGATGGGATGAGGACACCAACGAAGCTGTGAGTTGTGTGAAAAATAAAGAAGGGTGGAAAGAGTGAGGGTCAAGATGCGTGACAAGAAGTACTTTTGGCAGAAATAGAGTATCCACAGCACTTCAATTCTGCTGACTGTAAGGAAAATGCAACCCTTTTTGTTGTGAAAAGCCACCAACATGATACTGCAATGATTTAAAATCAATGAAATTACAGGTTTTGTGAAAAAAAAAAAAGAGAGCAGATAGACAGATTTTATTAATTTATTCATTTTCCCTTAATGGATTCCACTTGCCAATTTATTGTTGCTGGTCTCCAGCAGCCTTTGCTGGCTGTGTGTGGGTCCCACTGTTCTGGTTTGAGTTTCTGGCTGGCTGCATCCATTATGGAAAGAGAGCAAAAGAGCCAAGTCCCAGTTGTGAGTCAAATACTCATCATCCGGTGAAAGCTCCTGGCTGTGCAGCACCAGGCAAATATTTGAGGAAGAAAATTATAGGTTGTAAAGGATGGTTGATCCATGTTTGCTTAGAAACTGAAATCTATATGTTGATTTTGTTCGGATAGAAATATTAAATAAACAAATATCACCCAGCTCTGCACCTCGTCGCACAGCCCTGTTTTAGGGTACCTTTAGGGAAGTTTCCTGGTTTCCATTCTCTATGGGACTCATCTTGGAAAAGTGTAATAGATTTAAGCACCAGACTAGGCGAAAAAAACCACAAAAACCAACAAAGCAAACTACAACCAACAAATGTATTCTCTTCCTATTCACAAGGGCACAAAACAGCAGAGAAATAACCCACAAACCACTTAGAAAATGGGCAGATTTAGAGAGTGGATGGTTTATCAGCCTCTAGTCAGTCTGTGGATTGCGTGGGTTACAGAACTCCAGGGAATGCCCTGTGATAATTGTGTGAAGCTTCTCTGTTTCTAGAATAGTTGCATTATCATCAGTAGTAAGTTTGAGTGCCAGCCACATCCACTTTTCTCCCATAATTTCAGCTTTATTTTGACACAGGCAGAAGTTCCAGAATGGGAGCTCCAGGGCTCAGATGCCGGTGCAGACTCTTCTTCATATTAATTTTCATTCTACACCCAAGTAGAACCTGATGAATAATTATCAGACAGATTAAAGCTGACCACATATTAAAATACAGATTTCTCTTTTTTTGTTAGGACACACCCCATTACTTTCAGCCAGCCCTGGAACGGAACTTTTCTCTGTCCATTTGCAGGTTATTTTCTGATCCCTCTCTTATAGGTCTGAAAAATATCACCAAATCAACACTTTCCTCAATGCTGTTCTTATTTTACTGGAGGAAAAAATGTTGTTGCTCATTAAAATACTATTTTTTTGATTAGCAAAATTCTCGATACACATCATACATCTTAGGGTGGAGAAGTGTTTGAGGGTTTTTGTTTTGTTTTCATGCTATTTCATGCTGGAAATCAATACAGTCTCTATTTCTACAGTGTTTCCTCTGGTTGTTAGCATCATGACTTGTGCTACTGTTACGTATTTAAGCAGTAGATCCTAGGAAGGACTTTAGCAGTAATGACACAATGTCCACTGATTATCCAACATTACATGTCCACCGTTAAATTATTGAACCAGAATGTGTTCCCATTGATCGCTGTGAAGGTGATATGTGTATCAGTAAATCAAAACAAGCTTAAAAAGATAGAAAATCAATTGATATGAGGAATAGGAAAGACATAGATGTTTAAACCTTTCTCATAACCTTGGCTGTTTTTTGTAATTATAATCTAACTGTTTGAGCTGCGGCGGGGTGTTGTTTTTTTTTTTTTTTTCCAATTGTTATTTTGACTGAAAATGCACATGACTGATGTGCAAAAAATGGATGCCTAAGCAGAGCAACAGTACACCTTGGCAATAAACTTGCAAACAACTTTTGATAGAAATAAAATGCTGATTTCTATTTATTAACTTGCTGAAATGCAGTTTTTAAAGCAAGCACTTTGCAATGTATTATATGCCATAAGTAAATTTCCAAAACCAGGTAACATAAATGGTGGTGGTGTTTCCTTCTGGAGAATGCACTTACATATATACAAAAGTTTTTAAAGCTTGCAATTTAGGAATAATAAAACTATTTATTAACATTTTGCTCTAATTAATTTTATTTACAGAATTGTTACCCAAATGCCAACAGATGAATTGCCAGTACAAATGTGCCATTACCAGGAATGGCACCAGGTGTTACTGCGGAGATGGATATGAAACGAGCAGCGATGGAAGGAGCTGCACAGGTAAGCAAGAAAGAGGCTGTAACGTTAACACCTGGGTACCCTCATGGTCCCCTGAGGGCTGTCGGTGGCAGAGAGGTTGGGTTGTGATGGTGAGCACAGCTGCTTCATATAATCATTGAATGGTTAGTGTTGGAAGGGACCTTAAAAATCATCTGGTTCCAATCCCCTCTCCGTGGGCAGGGACACCTCCCACCAGACCAGATTGCTCAAAACCTCTTCCAGCCTGGCCTTGAACACCTCCAGGGATGGGGCAACCACAGATTCTCTGGGCAATCTGGGCCAGTGTTTCACGGCTCTCAGAGTAAAGACTTCCTTGCCCATCTCAAAGGTGTTCCTCAGGGATGAGCATGGTCTTGTGGGGTAGGCAGGGGGAACGAGTCCCCCTTCAAAATGGGAGTTAGGGCCTCCTCTTTGTTGCCCTGCTGGTAGCTCTTCTGAAGTTCCTGGGAGGAAAGCATCCCCAGCCAGACCAGAGGAGGTGGGGAGTGTTTCCCAATGCTCAGATGAGTTTACAGCTCGTTTGTGTGAGCCACTCTCCAGACCTCACTACCAGGAGACCCTGCAAAACTTGTAGCATTTTGCCTCATGCTCATAAAGTCACACTTAGATGAGAACTTGATAAATGAACACTCACAGATCATACAACATAGCTGGGAATGTTATTTCAGCATAATTAATTGTAGAGTGAAATTGCTGTTCTTTTCCATTTCTGAAATATATGACTTCTAAATTCTCTATCCAGGTATTTATTTCTAGTTTTATTTTTTCTCTTTTTATAAACAGATTGGAGTTGTGTTGCCTTATGTACATGCTCACTACCAATCACTCCTCTCTCCAAGTAATAGTGCTAAGCAAGGTTCTACATAAATATAATTTATTATAAGTTCTTTGGCTCTATGTCTGTCATGTTTTCTGATTGAAAATATATCTAAGGAAATAATTTCAACAGTGGTTTTTAAAAATGTCAATTTATTACTTAAACCCTCAACCACTGTTAAATAGCATATCTTGATTTTATGGTATTATGCCTATATACCCTAGTTGAGAAAATTGTTCTTTATATTTATTAGAGAAATATATAGGTTTTGATGTATTGGATGATGGTTTAATGTAGAAGTTGTGACAGTTCATTTAAGGAACTATAAGACATTGCCAGCATAAATAGGTTGAGAAGGATAATCAATTATTTCCTGTCTTAAAACATTGTTTCATTCATCAACCCCAATAACTAGTGGTCTCTCGTACTAACAAGGACCTAAATGTCTAGTTAACATGCTGTAGACATCGGGTACTACTTGAACAAATATTTCAACTTTCAAATTTAATAGCTATTAATATTGATTACTAGAGTAATTTCAACAGGCAACATCTGTGATAAGGTCATGGCTTGAGAAAAGGAAAACATAAAGTGTTGTACAATAATGACTTAATGACTTAAACTTTTTGGGTAGAATTCTGATTTATTGTTGAATTCATTTTTTTTTCCCATAATCCTTAAATAAGATCTCGTTAATGTCCCTTTAGATGTGAATGAATGCAGCACGTATGGAAGCTGTAGCCAGACGTGTACAAATACAGATGGATCATACACTTGCAGCTGTGTGGAGGGTTATGTCCTTCAGCCTGATAACAAATCCTGCAAGGCCAAAAATGGTAAGTTTTAACATCTTCTTACCTTATTTTGGTTTAATATTTTGTGGCTTGGTCCTATCTAGAGGATGGATATGAAAAGATAGAGAGAGATGAACACAGGAGAGGTGCTTTTTCCTTCCCTGTGTTACAAAGAACCACACAACAACCACAGAACGACTTTTCGCATATTACAACAATACTCCAAGGGAAATATTAGAAGTTATTATATGGTTATTATTAATTAAAGTGAAATACCCAATTCAGCCACAATGAGAACAGTTCCCAGTTTCCCTGTTCATAAATAAATCAAAGATTTTCCTCCCACAAACAAAATAGGCTGTTTACTCTGGGAAGACAACGCAGGTAGTGGGAAGGCAGAGGAAATGATTGTGAGGTAATTGTAGCCATAGGATTAAAAAAGACATGAGATTGCTTTGTCCTTGCAATATCCCAAGAGGTGAATTTCATTATATACATATTCAAACCCGGCTTTTTGTTACTTAGTACATGTTTTCATTAGTGATAGTAGATTGGGTATTTGAGGAAATTAGTGAATTGTGTTTAATGAAGCGATGTTGTACAGTATTTTCTTACTCAGCACATTGAATTAACAATGCTTTTATATTAAAAAAAAATCCCCAAAAGTTCCTTAGGCAATTATTCAACATCCACAGTGATTCAACACCCAAGTATAAAGCTGTGTTTGTTATATACTTTTTGAGGCCTCTTTTTCATAGTTATTTTCCTACCGGAACATAGGAAGGTCTTCTGGTTTTTTTGAGGCTTCCTCACATAAAGAGTATGTGAGGAACTAAACACTAAATGTGTTATGACTTGAGTACCAGTAAGAATTACAGAGCTTTTTACTGTTTCTGCTAAGTTTTGTATTGATTCATGCCACCTGAGCATTTTTTTTTTAAGTTCACAGCAAAGTATTGCGGGATAAGAAAGTCCATACTAAGTAAAAGTGTTTTGATATTCTTCTTCCTCCGCTACAAGAAAATCAGTAACACAATTCCAGATTGGGAAATCCTTGTGGTGCCTGCACTGGGCTTGAGCTGAGCCTTTGAGTTTCCCTTCTTAGATCCAGCAGACTGTGGAACTGAGTGTTGTAGTGATCTGTCACTATCCTGGTGGTGTTGATGAAATGAATCAGAATCACAGAGAAGAACTACTCATCCGTCTTTTGTAATACTTCATCATGTCTGTTTTATGGTAGTTTTCATCTTTTCTGTTATTTTCAGAGGGGAATCACTAGTCATTAATCAGAGAAGTCACTGCAGGACAGTACAGAAATCAAGATCAGGGTGCTACAAAGAAATGAGTGTTGCTCATTGCATTTATTTGTGTGTGTGTGTGTAAACACAAATTTTCCATGAATTAATGATGGATTAAATAATCAATGTGATGAATATTTTGGTCAAATAATTCATAGACCACAGAGGTCAAAAAGATACCTGGTGCAGTAAGAAGGTGATTTTATTGCAGTGCTCTGGAAGAGCTATGTAATTTGTAAGAGCTTGTGTTGCTTCACTGGTCCCATCTTACAGCTTGGAAAATAGGGAAGTTTCCATGGACCAACAGGTCACTCTCCTCACCCATCATAGCTTCACTGGTTGTACAGACTGCTCATCACAAGTTTTGACCTTGTGGGAATGAGTTTTGAGCAGGGACAAAACCAAGGCGTGCCCTGAAACAGACAGGTGACAAATATCCAAAATTTCTAGTGAACCACAAGTCAAAAATGAGTCAATGTTGTCCCATTTCACAAGTGCGGAGATACTACCCTGGTGTGACAGGATGAGGCGGAATGGTTTCAAACTTGAAGAGTTTAGATTTAGATTAGATCTCAGGAAGAAATTTGTCACTCTGAGGGTAGGGAGACACTGGCTCAAGTTACTCAGAGAAGCTGTGGATGCCCCAGCCTGGAGGTGTTCAGTGAGCACCCTATGTTAGATGGGGCTTTGAGCAACCTGGTTTAGCATGAGGTGTCCCTGCCCATGGCAGGGGGGTGGAACTAGATGACTTTTAAGGTCCCTTCCAACTGAAACCATTCTATGATTCTATGACTTTTATGTATAATAGTGTTATTGCTTCCAAGTTGTACGAAGAAATCCTGCTACTTAATCAACACTGGAAACTCTTCAGCTGGGATATGACATCCAGTGAGGGGAATTGCACGGGGCAGATGGGGATGAGTAGAACAGAATCAAGAAAAAAGGTGTCTTAAGGGAAAAAATAAAGAGCACTTAGAGAAGTTATCGACTTTTTCTTCCTTAAAAAACCTATAGGAAATAAGGATGGAAAAAGCAAGCTATCCGCTTTGTCTACATTTGATGAAGTAGTTGTCAAATAGATAAGGAAAATGACATAAGGAATATTCTGTTCTGTGTGTAAAAGCTGTGGAAGTTAAGAAGCAGCAGTAGAGGTTTAGGTCAGGTTAGGCATTATGTAAAACTGTCAATGTTAATAACAGTGGATCTGCTAAGAATATGAATTCCTGTCCACACTGAGATCCCAGATATGGGATACCAAACCAGCAGCCCTTTGCCACACCTTAGTTTCTTCTCTGTAAATTGGGTGGGAGAATAGAGAAGTGGAGGACATGGTGGAGACCCCAGTTGCAGAAGTTGCTGAGCAGGTGGTACTTGTTTGAGAGCACGAGTCTGGAGGAACCCTGCCCCAGTGCAGCGCGCGGGTGTGGTGGCCACTGGAGATCACCAGCAGCTCTCACACAACCATCCTTCCCTGTTCCATCCATGTGGGATGGAACAATTAGCAAAGAAGTTCAGAGAAGCAACTTTTTTCCTCCCCTTCAGGCAGCCAAATGCTGTGAAGGTGGTAAGGTTTATTCCTCATTAAAGTCTGCATTTTCTTCCTCAGCTCATTTAAATAACTTTGGAGCACAGTACCTTTGGGAAGGATGTTAAAATAGGTATCAAAACAGCTGGGGGCACACCATAGTTTTTTTCCCCGACTTTTTAACCACACTTTCTTTTATGAATAAAGAAGCAGTTAATGACTTCTTCCAAGGTGAAAATGAAACAAAATATAGCTTGGCTGAACAGAGTTTTAGAACTTCTTTGTTTACCAAGTTTGTATGCCTATATTGCAAGACCTGCATTTGATGAAAAGAATATTTAAGGAAACAAAATGAGAAAATTGGAAATCTTTAGCTGAGGGAAAAAAAGTCCCTCATCTTTCCTCCCAAAAGTTTCTGGTATGTTTTTTTATCTGTGAAGCCTATCTCGAGAAAAATGCCATGCGATAAAAAACATTTGTTATGTAGATAAAGCAGGATGAAACTGATAACAATTAAAGTTAAAAGCTTTTTTTGGTATTTAGTAAACATTCAGCATTCTTAGATTGATTTCAAAACACAGTTTTCTTGCAAAAACTCACCGAACTAAGTTTTGAGGTTTTAAAAATAAAGCAACCCATTTGTGGGGCATATTGTGGATAAACATTGAAAGTTGTTCAAAGTGAAATTGGACTCCATTTTATTCTACAGTACTAGATTTTTTTTTTGGACTTTTATACAATACACATATTACTAAGAGCAAAGTACTTATAATTTACAATACATAGCCCAGGAGACGGGTTTTTAAGCTGCTTGTAAACACTGAATTCTGGGTTTTATCCTTTTCATATCATTGTAGTGGAAAAAAAAATAAATTACCAGCATTTCTGAAGCTTTTCTTCTAGAGGAGAAGTAGGACTGTTGGCAGAGCAAAACGCCTTACTTTCTGATTTGTTGTGACATCACTTATTGATCTGTATTTTAGACAAGATCAGGGAGGGGGGAAATGCAACTCTTTCATCTTTTCCACTACTCTATCTTAAACATAATTCAAAGGACGAGGCTTTCATTTTAGTCAAGAGGGATGAATCATAAAACTTTCCCAGATTAGAGAGCTATTCACTTCTTATCTTTCCTATAAAATGAAGAGAAAAAAAAAAACCTCATGAAAAAATGACACACATGATGTCCAGTTATTTGAAAAGCTGCTGTCAGCTCTCTGTAACTCATCCTAGATCTGTCCACTAAACTTTTAATCTTCGTAGATTCTCTTCTTGAGAAACAGACAAGCTGTTTTTCTGAGCGAGAAGTGATTTTTTTCATCTTTTTTTGTTTTTATCTGCATTATACAATACAGTAAGATGCTTTAATCTTTTATTTTGTATTTTTTGTAGGAACTTTTAATATGTTTAGTATAGATTTATCATTACAACAGTTTTACTCTTTTTTTAATAAGTAATTAAGAAATCAGCCTTTATCTGAGCAACACTGAAATAAGCAGGTTACCTACCCTATTGTGAAAAGACATGATTAACTGATTCAAGCCATTGAATTATTTCATGTATGAGCTGCGCAAAAAAATATAATTTCAAGCTCAGTAATCTAATTTCTCGATAAGTTCTGCCAGAACACAGATGTATTTTTAATGTTTAATAGTGCCTGCTGAGCCAAAGCTCTTAGCAGTGCCACAGGTCCTTACCATCCCTTTGTCTGAAGCCAGGTTCAATTACAACTGCTGCTCAGGAGATTGGACACTAATTCTTTTTTCAGAATTCCCTTATGTCTTAGATATTAATACCAATATGCAACTTTTTTTTTACTTTTTTTTTCTTTTTTTTTTTCCCTGGAGTTGAGTGAGGTATTAAATCCTCACTACAGTTTTCAGTGGGTCAGTTCAAAACAGTACAAGAAAGGATTGGTTCTCTGTTGCAGCCTCAGAAAATTGAAGAACACCGCTGGGTTTGTAACTGCAAACAGCTCCTGCATAGCTGCCTCCTCTTGAAGGCTTTTTAGATTGTAGACAGCAGAAATACGTTAGTTAATACAAAATATTAGAGCAAAAATAACGATAGAGGATTTTTCACACTGCTGCTGGTTGGGAAAGGAGTGATTGAATCCAGAATTAGGCAGTGGGCTTCTTTTGTAGGGAGGGAGAAGCTGAGCACAGACTTGTTAGATGGAAAAAGAATTCCAGAACTTAGAATCATAGAATTGTCTAGGTTAGCAGGGACCTTTAAGATCATCTAGTCCAACCATCAACCTCACTCTAATTAAAAACCATCACTAAACCATGTCACTAAACACTGTGTCCACCCATCTTTTGAATAGGCACCAGGGATGGTGCCTCAACCACTTCCCTTAATAAACCTATCCCTGTAAAACTCTTTCCTAATAACCAATCTGAACCTCCCCTGGTGCAACTTGAGGCCTATCACTCAACTGCCTTCTCTTTTGGAAAAAGCAAGACTAAGGAGATTTACTCATGTCTTACACCACAAGAGGTTGTTTCACAACCAAGTTCAGTCCCTTCAGTTGTTCGATATCTTCTGATATTAAAAAAAAAATAATAATTCTTATACGTGGGTATGACTGATGGTGGAAGGGAATTTGGGGTGGATGAGAACAGTCAGTGCTTTTGGAAAGTAACACTACAGAAGGGTTAATGTGGAGGGAAAAAGCATGTTTTAAGGTAGAATATACATTTTGGAATGAGAAACAATAGGGAAAAAGTAAATGGAATCCACTTTACAAAGAATCCATGCTGAGCCTTTATGGCAAAGAACTTCTTTATGTAACAAAAAAAAAAAAAAAAGTCAGTAAAAGTGATGTTTTAATAAAAAGCAGGTGCTACCAAACAATGTAACACCTACTTCTGTGGATTTGAGTGAGACCACTGAGCACCATATTCACCAAAGCATTTTTTTTCTCTTTAATCAGACTTGCTGATGAAGTATTATTTGTCCTTTTATTTATGCAAATTTTTTTCTCCATTTAGACAGCAGGAATCGCTTAGTAAAATTTTGAAAACTTAACTTTATTAAGTAGAATGTTGATTGAAAATACTACATTTCAATACCGCATTTAAACACTGATTTATTCCTGTGAATAGAAGCCGATTACATTGGGCTGAGAGCTCTGGACTTGGCAACACACGGAGACTAATATTAATCTGCTGTTGACTAAGTCAGATGCATTATTTCAAACCAGCCCTGGATGTTGAAGACGGTAATGCAATTAAAGGTAGACCTAAAGCAAGAACAGCTGCTTTTGTGTGCCCAGTAGTGGATAACTTCACTTTTTAAAGTTTTAACCAGATCTGGAACACTTAGCGTTTTAACATACATGTTCTTCACAATTTGGGTATTATTATTTCCTTCATTATTCTTATATTGTTCATAAAAGTATTCTTTTAAATTACTAACAGGATTTCTAGACAAAGTGATTCAGGTGAACGTGATAACAGTTGCATGTGATATCTTAATATGAATTGTGTCTTCATATTTTTTCTTTGCTTGTTGTTTTTCTTGTTTGCTTGTTTCTTGTGACACTCATGGTAACCGAATGGAAACTACACATTCTCTGTTCCTTTTTTGCTGTCAAGGCAACCCACGACATGGTGCTCTCTCCTTTATAACATTATGGAATCATAGAATGGTTAGAGGTGGAAGGGACCTTAATGATCATTAAGTTCCAACCCCCTGCCACGGGCAGGGACACCTCCCATTAGACCAGGTATTAATACATAGTATTTAGACCATCATCTGTACAAGGTAACCAGGTTTTGCTGCATTGGGGTTTTTGTTAGGTTGGGGTTTTTTTAATGTTTTTAGCAGCATCCTCTCCTCAGGTTTTCTTGAATTTTTGCAGACTCTACTATAAAAGGAACTTTACAATTTTATGTGTACTCGTAAGTTCTGCAGGTTTTCCTGGCCTTCATTCTTTTAGAAATGCCTGTAATCTGGATAGAGATAATTTGCATAACTTGTATTTGAATTTATGACTTAGGCATGAAAAATGTTGCAATAATGATACTTAGAATTAAACAGAAGCTGTGGGGCTAGGGTAATTAATTTTCTTTAATGATGTGAACCATTAGAACAGCGGGATAAAGTAGACTAGTAATTTGGAGTATACGATAGTTATGAAAATAAAAACAAACCCAATTTATTATATCTCTTAAAATGTACAGGTAAGAACATTAAAAACTACACTAAAACGGAAAAGATTAATATGGTATACACAGTGTATTAACCCTTTAAATTATCGTTACTTTGTTTTTAGAGCCTGCTGACAGACCTCCTCTTCTTCTGATTGCAAGGTCGGAAACGATTGAGGTATTATACCTTAATGGAAGCCAAGTATCTGCCCAAACTCCCATAAAAGGGTCTGCAGTTTTGACACTAGACTATAGCTACAAAGAGGACACAGTTTGTTGGATTGAATCGCGAGATCTTTCAAGCCAGCTGAAGTGTACCAAGCTAACAAAAGCTGGGAAGTTAACAGACGAGTGGATAATAAACATTGCACAGTATCTTCACAGTAAGTATTTGACAGTGTTTTAGCAAAACAGTGGTGTCTGTCTTGGCAAACTGTTGCAGGAACCTTCAGAGGTATTTTGGGGCTTGTGGTTGAAAATAGTCTTAAAACATTAAATATTGCAGCTCACACTGAAGCACTTTTATGTTTCTCACTCCTATATATATATATATTCAGTGTGAGTTGCAATATTTATATCTATGCAAAGTTTTTAAAGATGTGTATTTTTATAAACTAAATATAATGTGTGGAAGTGACGAAAGTGACAAAACCAGCAGCGCAACAGAAGAAGAAATGTAAAATATTTCCTTTTCTCTGTCAAAGTAGTGCCACATAAAGCTTGAAAATCGTTCTTTGATATTGAGTCAATATTAATAATGAGTTAAAGAAACACACGCTTATCATATTTGCTGTCAACTATCATAAGTATGTCAGTTCTTGAAAATAACAAAATATTTCATGACTTAGTGGAAAGAAATTTCTGGCCTTTGTTACAATTAAAAAACAAATTTTTGAAAGACCTAAGCTCATCATACTGAATTAGTCTTTGGCATTACAGCATTATTTCTCAAAAAGTTGTTACCTTCTGAAGGAGGTGTTCAAGCACTTACACCTTCTTATGCGAACAGATTGCAAAATAGCATGCAGTCAAAAAAAAAAAAAGCTATTTTTTTCATCTTTCACAGAAGAGATGTCCAGAGATCAGCTTAGAAATGACAGCACTGAGGAGTGCAATGGTGGGGTTAATATCTGGCTTCTAAAACTCAAGAGAGGAACCTAAGATTGGACCTAAGATTTTGAAAAGTTCTTTTACGGAGAGATGGGCATCAAAGAATAGCTCTGAACAGATCTCAAACCATCTTATCATCCAGTTCAGGAAGATTCTAACCACAAATTTGATTATAACTCTTAAAGATGCATGTCATTGTGATAAGCTCTTCATTGAGATTGTGCTTTAGACTATCAAGATAGCTGTTGTAAGATGTGATCATTTCTGCAGAGTAGGGTTGGTGTGGTTTTTTTTAACCTGTTTTCCTAATTTGTATATTTACTAGAATACAAAATAAAATTAACAAAACCGCAACAACAACAAACCAACCAAACAAAACAACAACAACAAAAAAACCCAAAACCAATACAAAACCAAAACTAAAGTGTTTGTTTGGGTTTTGGGTTTTTTTTTCACCACTCATAATGACTATTCTATGTTTGGAGGACTCTCTTATCCTAGTTGTATAGTTTGGGGCTTTTTTGCCTTCTTCCTGTTTTATTCATGGTTTTTCTAATGTTATATTCTAGAGAGCCTTTAATATTTTTAGAGATCTAAGAGCCCTAAAAATCTTGTTGAGAGTATTCGATAGAGCTTTATTAATTCACTCTGTTATTGATATTTTATTTTCTTTTCCTTTCAGTAAGTACAATCAAATTAACCACAGTCTTTAGCAAAATCTGTTTTGTATTGAGCTGTGTGTGTGTCTGTTCTGTCACTTACCTTCATTATCAGGGTGGACCTTAGCACTATGTTTTTGTAGTTCTCCACCAGTTCTCTCCTGTGTTCCTTTCCCTCTGTTCTCTGCATGTGAAGAGAATTGCTAATCTCTGTGGCGTTCAGATCTGCATTAGTGCATCTGTTTGCAAAATTAAGGCCGTGTGATGGGTTTGAAATGGGTATAGTGCCTGGAATTAATGAGCTAATCATTTTTCATCGTACTAGTACACATCAGCCTGTGGTCTCTTCATATTTTTCTGAAACTTGACTGTAATCATTCAATCTTGTTTAAATGAAAAATAGAAGTTCCCATGGACATGGATCGACTGCAGAGACTTGTTCCAGCTTCTTCTTTAATTTTGATTTGGGAAATGAAGGTTTGGAGGCTTAGAAAAAGATTGCTTGGAGTCAGGTTTGGAGCTCTGACAAAATCTGACTGACAAAATCAAGCAGATTCAGCTGTGGTGGTGATTTCTTTTTTTTTTTTTCCCAGACACACACATCTACAGATGTTGTTCTTGGACTGTGGCAGCAGAGCAGTGACAGTCCCCATGGTGTGAACGTGCCTGCTCAGGGGGACAGGAAGCCTGAAAACTGCTTTTGTCCCACACCTGCTCAAAACTGTGCAGTGAATGGTCCCACCAGACTGGTTCATTGGAGCATTGAGGCATGAGACTGCATGGACAACAGACTGTTCCTAATGGGAATAATAACTTCCAAAGCTTCAACCAGAACTCATCTGGTGCAGATTTCTTGGTTGAGTTTTTTTGGGGTTTTTTGTTGTTTTTTTTTTTTTATTTTTATTTTTATCCCAGTACTTGATGCAGAGATTATCCAGCTGTGCTTATTAAGTCTGTTTCAGGCTTGTAAGTTTTTATTATATCATGGATAGGTTTTGATAGGTTTATCCTTTTATCCTTTTAAATGAAGATAGGTTTCTGTAAGCATGGTACTATCAGCACAGGCATTCTTGTCTTAGCCAAGGCTGGGCATTGACTTGTTGTTTCATCTTTGTCTTTTCAAGACCAGGAAGTTTTTGGAAGAGAAGCTGGAAAATTTCCTCCTGGAAAGATTTACACAGACAGTGTCAGAGCCAAATAGGCTTTCAGGGAAGATTCTCATATTAGGCAGGCTCATACAACCATTGCCCATAACGGGCACATTCCTTGCCAGTTTATATGTGCTCAAAGTCCACTTCCAGTCTGTACAGCAAGATGTTCAGGAGCAATCGTTTATGTAAAGTTCTACCTCTAGAAACAAACAAGCAAAAATTCTCTTTAATGGCACAAAGGTGGAAAATCTCTCACAATTTTCTGCCTTTCCAAAGCCATGATGTGCAACCTTATACTGATACTTTTATGTGCTGGCGTATGGAGGGCGGTGACAAGAGCAACATCTTCTGGATAACAGAATTCCCTTCTTCCTCATTTTAAGTTGCATTTTTTTTGGTCTTCGTCATTACAAGTACCAAGCACCTTATGTGCTCTCCAAACAAGCACCAGCCAGCACAGCCTAGGTTTTAGCCATTATTCTTCTGCAGAATATAACAAAATCTCTTCTGGGATGATGCTTCGGAGCATGATATTTTCTGCTTGGCTGGTATTTGATTCAGGTTTTCTTGGCACTCGGTTATCACAGTACACCAGTACAAATCCTGGAATGCTTGTCTTTAGCTTTGCCACCTCATGGTGTTTTATACCTCCAGTCGATCCTACCTCACCTTGGAAGGCTCACAGGCTTTTCTGTTAGCAGATGAGCTTGTACAGGACTGATCTGGATGAAAAGAAACCTCTTACTTCTTCCATAATGATTCACTTTTAATCTAGGTGCCTTCCCTCATCTGCCTTACCACTGACCACATGGTGGAAGAGTCGCTCTGAGGTTGGCAATGGGGAATAGGCATGGAGGGTCATCGTTGCCAGAGATCAGAAGATGCCTCTCTGCTTGTGGAACCCAGCATCTTCTACTTGCTGTCATGTTCATAAGCCAAAGCTGATGTTTTGGCTCTCCCGCTCTTTGGATGTGGTTCCTATGAAGACCATCAGACAGGGATCCCAGAGCTTTTGACCAGGATGCAACAGCTTCTGGTTACATTCCTATTTTCTTACATGCCCCTAGTTGCTCCCCCCACTCCCTGGTCTAAAACATTTTCTATTAATGATAAACCACAGCTACTAGTGCTCTGTTCAGAATAGCTACAATCATTTAGCTTGGCACTGATGAGCCTCAATCATTGAAGGAAACACTCAGCTCTAGAGATGCTTCTGTCAGCAGCCTTCCTGTGAAGTTCCTGTGAATATTCATGGGAAATCAAAATAAAGTTTGGCTTACTCGGGAGGAGGACAACTGTGAAGATCTCGGGGGAGGTGTTTATTCCTACATAAAGTCTGCCCAGTGCTTTATAAACTGTCACATAGTTGTAGAATGTGATTATTCTTTTTCTTCTGTGACAGACAGACCATGCTTACAGACCTCCTAGAAGATGAACAGAAATGAGAAGGCTTCATGACAAAAGTCATTTACACCTCAAATGACACTTCAGTAGTGTTCAGGGCATCTGATACAGTAACAGGAACAAGAATGAGATGTGAGAAGAGGATCCTAAAGAAATATCACAGCATACTTCTCCTGTATATGGTATCCACTCCTAGAGCTCTGATGGATCCTGCATTGCTGTTCTTGCATTTCTGGGAAGACTGGAAAAATGATGTTTTGGGATAGTGACCTTTCTTACTTTGTCCAAAGGTTTTTAGTGGGTTTTTTTTTTTATAATGTCAGTATCTCATTCTTAAGTGCTCTAGACAGAACAAACATTAAATATACAAAAGTAGGATAATTTTCACATTATTTTCATGTTTATTCAGCTTGCATTTCCCATCTCCTTTTACTGACCAGTCACCCAGTCTCCTGAGGTCCTGCAGTTCTTCAAAACTGACCCTCTTCTTTACTATTCTGGAAACCTTATTTTTATTATTGAATTTCGTCACCTGGGTGTTCATGTTGTCTTCTAGCTGACCTGCAAATGTTATCTCACACAGGTTCCAGCACAGACCACTGCTTGGTGATGCTTAACAGGGAACTAGTTTTGAACTCCATTTTAGCTACATATGTACATCACTATTGTACGTGTAAGACTATATCTTTCCTGAGTCTTCCCTTGTGGCTTCCTGAATGCCTCTTGGAATTTTCAGGGTTTTTACCTTTTAGCTGTTCCCCTTGAGAGAAGCCACAAATCCAAATCTTTAGTTGGATGTTGTCTTCCCATATCAGGCCATGGAGTATGAAAATTCTTTCTTTGCATCAACCTTGCATCTGACCATACATTCATTCCTCATTCTGGTGTACCTGGCCTTACAGAACTTTTGATCCGGTGTTTGATACAGCCTTGATGAGGTGCTTTCCTGGTGAGGACTTTTATTTAGTGGAGGAAACAATGCTATCTGATAATTGTCCTTTCAGGTACCATTTTTCTGTCCCCTGTAAAGAAAAGACTCCTTTGAGACTCAGGCCTGTACACAAACTTCCTTTTACCAGTATGCTCCTATCTTCAGCTCCTGTCTTAGTTTTTCTTATTATAGGTTATACATAGCCTTTTTGTGATCATCAGGTTTACTAGAAGAAAAAGGGTAGTTCACATTTTTTTGTTAAAAATATTCATTCATCTTTTCTGTTCCAACAAGCACGACCAGTTGGATCTCATCCTTTCTCTGTGGTGCATACTGCAGATCTATTATCTTGTTTTATGAATTTGTGTATTTGGTGTATATTTCAGTGTTCGATGGTGTTTGCACCAAAGTTATGAAGATACAATCTGTGAGAACAGAGCTCCAAAGAGAGACTTGCATATATTAGGAGCTTCTAAATGTTAGCTGTGAAGGATCTGTCTGCTTTTACTGCATCTTCTGGATTCAGTCCATTCAATTTGACTTGATGATTGTGCTATCAGCTTGAATCGTGTCCCTGTAACATTAAGTCGTTTTGAGGCAGAAGCTTCTATGGTAGATGCTCTGAATTGGTGGTGTTTCCTTCTAAAATGAGGTTATCTGCACTTAATCCCTTTTGATATAAGGGCTATTTATTAACTGCTTGTTAATTTCCAAGAATGGATTTTTTCAGTCATACAAAGATATGATACTGTTTCTTCAAGCTTTATTATTTATCCAGTTTCCACAATTGATCGTTCATTGACATCAGTCAAACCCTGATTCTTTTCCTGGCAAAGCTGTTTTGCTGTCAGGTTTCTTTGTATATGCTTTTCAGTAGTCGTGCCCTGGACAGTTAATTCTTGGAACGAGTACAGAAAATAAAATGTCTTATTTAAATGCGTTGAGATGTCTTATCTCAGTGCAGATTTGTGATTGCTTCTTTTTTTCCCCCCTCCTTTAAACTCCTTGGCTCTGCCTGGGCCAGCGTCCTGAAGCCTCTGTCTCTGTATGTCTTTATTCTCAGTTCTGCATTGCAGGATTCCCTTTTCCACAATTTTTCATCTTTCTAGCTGAACATTTTCAGACTTCCATCTTAATTAGCTTCATTATTTTCCTAACAGTGGGACATGACTGTCTTCCTTACATCCCAACCCCTCCTTGATAACAAAGGTCTTGTACCAGGGAGAAAATTCAAGCAAGCTATCACCTCCCACAGCAGCTGATGGAGTTTGTAAATAAAAAATGAACACTTCAGCATTGTATCGGTAACCACGTAAATTTGTCTTTACCAGGCGTAATGCAGAGGGACTCTTCCTCTCTGTTAAATTGAATCATTATACTCCTTGTGAAAACAGTAACATTTGTATTTGGTTAACGAGTTTTTGAAGATAGAGTGAAATAATTGTGGGGGCTGTAAAGATCTAATGTACAGATAAATAGGTTGCTGCAAATAGAAAATGCAGAGTTTTGTAGTGAATACTTTACAAATGCATTTATATCCCTAGATAAAAGAATAATTACATGTCGAGGGGGGGGAAACAAAAACAAGCAAACCAAAAGAACCCAAACCCAGAAATATGTTTTTGTTTTTATTAAATCTGGAATTAAATAATGCATTTATGGGATGAGATAGATGTTTTCCCAGTGGTCTTTGGCATCGACATACACCATGTTTTTATTTGGTAGCCACTGGAACTGTTCTTTGTAATATGATTTTTGCAAAAACTGAACTTCTGTGAATCCACTGTGCACTTCCATAATGGACAAGTGGACAGGGAGACACAGAGATTTGCATAGCCCAGCCTTCTCAGAGATCAGGAAAGATGGTCCTTCATTCCTTTCATTCCAGCTCTGGCTGAGCAGTTTCTTGCTATCTCCTGAAACCAGATAATTCTTTTTTTTTTCTTTTTTTTTCCCTTTGTAACGTGCTGCAAATGAAACAGGAAGAGAATGATGTTGCCTTTAACAATGAAAACTTGTTTTCATGATCCCATACAGGATCTAATCAACGGTCCAGATACAGCAATTTTTAAAGGTCGTCTTCTTTTTATGCTACAGCTTTCAGGCTCTTGAGACGTTGTCAGTATTCAGAGAAGCTTGTCACCTGCCTTTCTTTTAAGGAAGGAAATCTATATGGGAGAAATATAGAAGGCTTATAGTTGTAACCTGCCCATTTCAGTAAAGTTGGTGATGGACTTGAGGCTTCAGGTGCACGCTCTTAGGAGCTATCTTCAATGGCAATAGAAGATCTGATTAATGTTTTAGTATTATATACCATCAACTAATTATATATACATGAACTTTTTTTTAAATTTTCTACTGGTTCTTTATTATTTTATTTATTTTTCCCATTTTTTAAGATATACGTACTCGTTTACTTCCAAAACAAATATATTTCTTTGTAAATTCATGTCACACAGAATGCTAATCAAATTTTCTTCAATTAGTCTAATTGACAGCAAATTTTTCACTTACTTCCAGATATTTATTTATTAATGCAAATATTTCATACAGACTTTATCAAAAAAACCCACTAAAGTCAATTGAAAAAGTCAAGAAACCCTTCTTTCTGCATAATGTAGATTATGTAATTACAATTAGTTCTTCTACCTCCAAGAGATTTTCCTCAGAGACACAAATCATAGAACTCAAGTTGCACCAACACCACAATAAAATAAGTCTGTGGCTTTTCAAAAAGACTTCTGTCTTTAGAGGAAAGAAGAGGACATAAGAAAAACTATAAACCCAAAATACTGTTTTTTTTACATTGAACATCATAACTGGTACCTTATTTTGATACCAAAATATGGTATCGCTTATGAAGCACTTTAGCAATTACAGACCAACGCCCATGAATTTGCCCTCCTATATCAGATGCACAGTAATACAGAAACCTCTGCCTGCTGTATTATCGTAGGGAAGGAGCAGGAAGAAAAAAATCTGCTTACACAGTTTATGCAATGAAAAGAGTATTAGAATGAAACCACAAGTAGTAGGAGTTGAGATCTAGCTGGTGGCCTCCACTAATTGTTGTGTTTTGCAACACATATTTTGATCTAAAGCTTTTTATTGCTACGCTTGTCATAAATGAATAAGAAATTGCATTAATCCAAGTAAAACTGAAACCAGAAGCTACTTACCTGATAAAATAAAAACCAGTTGATGCATCGTTGTCACCGCTTTTTAAGAAATTATTTCAGAAATTTTTCAGTATGGCTTTGTGTTCTGGGATGCTCTGCTTTCAGTCCTCGCTACAACCTGGGTGTTTCTGGGCTGAGATGGAGCCACACCAAAGAATTCCTATGGGTCAGAATAAAATCCAGGGCTTGCTCTTTTCATAGTACTTTCTCAGAAAGTCTTAGGGAAAGAGGAGTTGCATGTTTGCATATGCTGATAAAACTGTGATTATTATTTACACTGTGGTGGGCATGACAAATTAAAACCACCATCTGATTTGGGTGTTTAATATATGATTGCTTTTCTTCAGTTTTTCACTTCTTTTGAATGGCAGAAGCAATGACTAGCTCTAAGAGTGTTATCTCCACCTCATAGAAATAATTTTGTCTTCTCAATGCACAAAATGTGTGTTGTGGATTTCTACTTAGAATGAAGCACATTTGATTTAAAACTTTCTTTTGACTTCAGCTGTGGAGTAGAACTTGAAATCCTGAAAACCTTATGGATCATGTCAACGTTATGAAATAAATAAAATGGAAGAACAAATCCCATCCTTCCTGCTATTTGTCAGTGAGGCTGAATGAAATAAAATCTTGGGTTTGCTTTAAAATTTTAAATGGTGGTTTTAGTGAAGCACTTATTCTGAATTTTCAATTCTGTAATTGAAAAATTACATGTTACAAATCTTTCAAGTGGAGTATATCAGTTTTGCTGAAGCCAGGAAAAAAGCATTTTGATCATTGCAAGTAATTAAATGAGAAGGACAGAATATGCAAAAGGGTTGCTCTGTTTGCACAAAGCTGAAGCCCCACATTTTATGAAGGTGTCAGAGAACAGCTGCAGGTTGATGGTTTGGGTTAGGCGTTCACCGCCACACTTCTCAAGATGATGATAAAATTTGGATAGTCTTTGCATGTCTAATTGCGTAAAATCTCTGTCACACTATATAAGCAAAAATAACGAGCTGATTGAGGACGGTGTGGGAAAACCTGCCAGGATTTGCATTTCCAGGCACTCTTGCTCTTTTTGGCATTTTTGGACTTACTTGCCTGTCATTTGTTGATATTTTACTGAAGTATATGATTCCATTTCTTAATATGAGGGAGTATTTTTATGTTTATATATACGGAGATAAATGTAATGTGTTTTAAAAGACCAACGTTAGGTCTCTTCTAGTTAAGAATATACTGAAAATATGTGTTTTGATTTTAAGACTCTTTGAAGGATATCATGGTTAGTCATTGAGTCTGCTCAAATGTTTGCAGAATCCAGATTTATTTTAAATAGTCATAACCATTGCATTCACTTAAGAAAGAGACCCATTGGGAACAGGAGACTCAAGTAAGATGAAGTAGTGGGAAAACATATTTTATAACCATCTGTGAATGCACTGTAATCCATGTTCTGTGTCTTCCAAAATAATTGGTCACAGTTTGAATTTTTTGAGTTTTTCCCTTTGCAAACATATACTCGAACAATTATTCTTTCATAGACTGTGAAAAAAAATTAAATATTCAGAGATAGCTGCTCTGAAATAACCTGAAATACTCTTCAGCATGGACCGGAGAGGCGTGTGTCAGGCAGAGGGGATGCTGGCTGGAGGGATGCTGGGGAAGGGGGAGGCAGAGCCCGGGCAGCCCCCATTGCCCTGCTCCTGCTCTGCTCTGAAACACAAGGAACATCAACATCCCATTGGGAACACTCACCACCCCAGCAATTTAACATTTAGGGTAGGCAAAAAATATTACTACAAGGAACATTGTTACAGACCGGACCTAGAGAAGGGATGCAATGTGTATTCAAGTCTCTCCTCTGTATTTCTTTGCAAATATTGGGACAAATACTTTTTCCTGTTAAGTGAAAGGAGGAGTGATTTAGGAGGAAAGGCAAAATGCTGGTAGTCAGGAGACCACTGTTTTTCCCGAGATTTACGGGATGACATTTAGCAAGTAATCTCATCTTTTCCCCTCTAAATGCAAAATGAGAATAACAGCATTTCCATATGGCACAGGGAGGCTGTGAGGTTTAAAAACTGAAATGCTAAAATGATTGGGGATACACAAGGTAGGAGTAGTTAGTGCTGTAGACTTCTGTAGTTGAGAAGAGGAGGGATTAGGGCCTCTTATCATTCTGAAGTGGTGAGTTTTGGAAAGGGCTGGAAGCTTTCTGAAAGCCAAGTTCAAGTTCTGCAAGTAGAAGAGCATTGAGCTTGAGCTGTATTACTGGAAGCAACAGCTATTTGAGTGGTTTATGAGACTTTTTAATGGACTCTGTGGTGGTATTCCATTTTAAGATAATACTCAGGGAGACCAATACTTGCATCTCACCACCATAGTAATAATGATATAAATAAATAAACAAAAAGAGAAGCAGTGTCCTGATATCTGGATGAAAATGGATAGAAAAATAATTAATGCATAACTCTAAACCCATGTTTTATTTTTATTTCTTGCTTTACTGGAAATAAGTTAGCAAGAAAAAAAAAAAAGATCATTTTTATACATATATATATATTTTCATTTTTTTTTAAGTGCTTCACCAATGTCTGTATTTTAAGTCTGGGCAGTTGTCTGCTTGTTGGTCAGGTCAAATATACTAAATAACAGTTTTCTTCTCTCAAGTTACTATTTAGATATTGAAAAGTTGTAATAAATGGAGGGGAAAAAAAAAGAAAAGACGGGAAGAAAGGATGGATGAGGTAAAGATTATGTGAGCATGTGTTTGTTCTAGGCAATTGGCAGTCATCATTCAGAGACGCGAAGAGTTTTGTCTGGGTTTTTTCACCCACACTATAATACGAGAACAGGGTACTTTGGTGTGGGTTCGGGTATCTTGCAGAAGTACAAGCACACTGAAGGCATCAGGTGGTGACAGTGGTTCCTCTGTGTTGTAGTAATAGTTACCAATGGATATAATAATCCTTAGTGAACTATTTCATTTTCAGAGGGACAAAAATGAAGAAAACAGGTTAATGTCCTTTAATATAAGGGGCAATTTCTTTTTCTATACTTAGCAACCCTAAAAAAAAAAAAAAAAAGAGGCCATCTCATCTAGTAAGGTACATGATATGGTTTTGTTTCAGAGATATTATGTGGAACAATGAGGTATGGATTTGCTAACTGTGCAGGTTATATTTTTTATAACTGAAGATATTTTAAATTTTTCCGGTATTCTCTAACTCAAATTATCAAGGTGGATTAAAATTGGATTTGGTATACAGATTTTAATTATATAAAGTTCTGTAATAAAATTTATTTTAGCAAATTTTTTTTTGAAAGTGTAATGTCTTCTCCTTTTCCCTTAATATGATTGAGATAAGACTTTTGTGCCCAATATGTAGATATCTAGATATCAGAATGAAATATTCTATAGTCAGTATTACCTGCTGATTAAAATGGAATATAATAATGCCCTCTGGGAAACAGATTGATTTATAGCACTACCTCATATCATGTACTGCATATTCATATTGTCTAGACCATGTATTGCTAATAGCAGTACATAGTGGGCTTGAATGAAATTATCCTACAAAATTATGGTATGCGTTTTACCTGCAAGAAATTCCAGCATACTCCAGATCCCGTGAACCAGTGTTGTCTGACAAACATCACCTTCTACAGAAAATGTGCAATGTGAGTTTCCTTCATTTCCTAACCCTTTCTTTAAGCACTGACAAAGATAATTTACTTCTACAATGTTCCCCCAAACGCGTTCCTTAAAGCACCATTGCCTACCTCTGGTAGTAAATTGCTCAGACTTTCTCTGGAGGTAATTTTCCTTAAATATTTTGTCTTGCAAAAGTAACTCCGTCTTTTCTTGACTTATCCTCAAAATTGTAACAGCCTACTGCTTTAGCGTCTTTATGGGGAAAATCTTTAAGTGACCTTATTTTTGTGTGACAATAGTTTATGAAGTCCCTAATACCTGTGACAGGCAGTCAGAGCAAGGTGGAAGGTTGTAGACTCTTGCCTTGATGGAAAGTGGTCAAAGGAGGCAAGTGTTCCAGCCTGACGTAGCCACCTCGCTCTCCCCATAGCCGTTCCCAGTCCACGTGCTTGACGGGCTGCCCATTGAGGCTGAATTATGCTTTAATTTTAACAGTGGATGACTTAACTGCTTTGAAGTAAATAACTGGGTTTGATTTACAGCCTCAGCAGATTTATAAGAAGCTTTTGAATGCGCAGTTAAAAACGAAAAAAAAAAGGAGTGTTATAGCTGTGTACCTCTATAAATCTGTCTTTATTGTTCAGCATGTACACAGGCTACTGGGACCCCATTACAAGTTTACAATCACCGGGCAATGTGTTTGAAACTCGGTAATGCAGAATTAGAAACATTACGGGTTTTGACTATTCTTACTCGTTTCTGACACGAGATTGATGTCAGAAAATTCACTCCTTATAAAAATCATAATATTTAGGATTAAAAGTTAGGGCCATTCATGAGGCCTCTGTTTCATTGCTTGGCCCTTTTTCTTGCTCGTCTAATCTGTGGGCAACACAATCTGTTGTGTGATAGAATCGTTCTATAACACGAGCAAAAGAAGAACTATCCTAAAAAAATTAGGATGGGATTTTGCTACCATGCTTTAAAATTCCTGGCAAAGACACAGACCCAAGAATATTTGGGGTCTGCTACCACCATGTTTCCTCTGAGTGTTCGGTAAACAGAGGGATTTGTTAGAAGAGGAAGATGTGGGGTTTATTTATTGTTATTGTTGTGTAGATCCCAGGGTTCCTGGTGGGAGGAAGCCAATGCACTGTAGGACGTCCGGCTTAATAACACTCCACGGGCTGACTTCCCTCTGTAGGAACATGCCTCGTAGCGTCCTAAGAAACTAAGCCAGAAAAAACCTGCAAATGCCTAGCTTTTGTGGAAATTCAAGTGTACAACAGGACAAAAGTAAGGCAAAGTGTAGGTAGAATGGGACCAAGATTGTATTTTGAGCTGAGCAGCAAACTTACATAGTGTTGAGGCCCCAAACTGGTTTCTGTGACTAAATCTCGTCATCAGTGCTCAGACATTAATTCGGAGAGGTGAGGACTGACAGGGGTCTTGTAGGCCAGACTCTGTCACGGTCTTCGTGGAATCCTTTGAAAAGTATGGAACGGCTAATTTTAAAAATTCCTGAATCGTGTGAAGTTTCAGGTATTGGATTTTCTCTTCATAAATGAGTTGCATTCAGTAGAAGGATAAAAGTCTGATTTTAAACAGAAAGCGAAATGCCCATACGGCATAAATGCCTAAAAATGTGCTTTTTTCTGTACCTAGTTGGAAGCTGAATGCTCAAATCTTTGAGTGACTGGGTAGACTTCATCTCTGAGAGACGAGGTGTCTTCCTGAGCTATCAGGATGTTTTCATTAAGTATTCATAATATTTAGATTAAGGTCATATTTTTGAAAACTCTTCAGGTTGGGGAAACTGGTATTGTCTAAGTTTTCACATTTATAAGTTTTTAAAGCAATATCTTGTAATATCCTGTAGGGTTGGAAGAATACCAACTGTATTTTTGACAGGAACCCAATTTATTGAAATTTAAGTTATGTTACTCAGCAAACAAGAGGAAAAGCTTTCTTTTCTTTTCAGGAACTTGAAGTCTGGATGCTTTAAAGGGCTTACTTAAATTTAGTATGCTTTAGGTTTTGCACTGTACTCTTTACCAGCAGTATCTAAGAAGGCTGATGTAATTTAAGGAATTAGATAACAGGATGAATCATTTGAAAAAGATGGATATTTTTGATTTGATTTTTCATTTTTAAACATATGCAATTATCACTCAGGACATGGCTGTTAAAAGTTGAGACACCAGTGGGTCTTGCTTATTGAATGGTGACATTTTTAATAAAAATTGTATTTCGTAAATGGCATTGCAGACATAATTACAGCAAATTGCTGTCAGTAGAAGGGGCACAGGAAAATCTATGCCAGCTTAACTTTCCCCAGCCACGGTGTCAGCATAAGGTTGTCTGGGCTGCTAATTAGGAACATTATTCTCAAAAGAGAGGCACAGCAAAGGCACTGCTTATGTGGGATTTCACAGCCTGTCATTTTTTAACTACTACTCACCTGGTCTCACTGTTACTGGCTACTTTAGAAAAAGAAAGGATTACTACTGTTTTTCTTATTCTTCAGAATTTGTCTTTTTACCCAGGTTGGGGCAGAAAGCCTATCCCCAAGTTGTTTGCTGTTGTTCTTTGGAATAAAATTAGTTTGTCCCTTAATAAATACATATTTTCATCCCTTTTTTCTTTTTCTTTTGTTTTTTTCCCTAAATAGATAGTAATAATAGTAGTAAATTAAACTAAGCAACTCTGGCTATGCCTGGCATTTTATTATTTGCCTTCCTTACACAGTTCACAAAGCCTCACCTGTTAAAATCTCAGCTTTCAGTCAAATAAATTAAAGCAGCTTTTTAGTCATGGAGAAGTAAAATGTATATATGTGGAATAAAATACAGAGATTGGGAAAACATAGGGAAAGGCAAAATGTCTCAAATACGTTGTCCCATTTTTACTTATTTTTGATGTTATCTCATTTTTTCATGGTTTTGGCTTTCAGCAGGAAGCAGGAGGTGCTTCCTTAGCCAAAATACAGTGAAGGAAACTCTTACTTACTGGGGGCTGGTCTGGGAGAGTGAGCCCCAGAGGCAAACACTTACTGCCACAACAGGTTGTAGTGTGAGCAGGTGTGAACACACCTGGGAGATCTGTAGCTCTGTTGTCCTGGCCTTTGGGGGAAGGGGGACCAGGAGGTGACTCCTCCTGGCACAAGGCACTTGAGCGCTACCACCCTTGCATTCCTACATTGCACCGCCGCTGGGGACTATACTGACATCTTCCATGTGTTAGGATGCTCGTTACAGAAATGTTAACCTCTTGAAAGTTTATTACCACGATCCTCTCTTGCTTCTCGGAAGCGTTTATTCCCTCAGCATATGGCCAACCGTCCAAGCAACTGTTGCACCAGCCTCAAAACTACCATGCTTCTGTTATGGAATAAATTACACAAGTGACTCTGAGCAGACCTGACTCCCTGCAACAAAGCTGAGCTGCTCTTTAGGAAGTGGAAAGATTTGAATACAATAGACCCAACCCAAATTATTTTATATTTCTGTGTTTTGGTGCAGTAAAAGCAGCAGACATTTCCCTGCCCATGACTGTGGTTTGGAGGCTGCACTCATGGGAATCACCACCCGTGTTCTTCTATTGATTATACAACTACCACTTCTTAAATCATTTTCCCTTCTCTCATGTCACCCAGGCAGGCGCAGAATACTTTTCATGTGGATGTCTGGATGTTACATTCATTCAAAACTGAACTATATGCGTTATGGAAGAAAAATTAGTACCTTTTTTTTCAGCTTTTTAGGTAAATTCAGAACAACTTTTGCAAAAAAAAAAAAAAAAAAAGGACCAAAAAAGATATTATTTTTAAGCATTTTCAATTAAATACATTAATTCTAGGAAAATGCAAGCAGTAAATCAGTACTGAATTGTCATATATATTTTTAAAAAGAAAATACAAAAACTATCACCAAAGAATGAACCATGGTTCTACTTTGCCATAGTAACTGTCAGTTAAATTGTTGCACCTTGAATCTTGAGTAGATTTCCAAGTTCCTTTAGGCACTCCTCACTGCAGTCATCTTCAGAGCATGGACAGTTTTAAGTATATAAGGCAGTAGAAGCTAAGTTCTTTCACAGAATCACCTAGATTGGAAGGGACCTTTCAAGATCATCTAGTCCAACCAATGAAAAAATCAACAAAAACCAAAACACAAACAAAAAAAACCCCAAACAAAAAAACCAAAAAACCCACAAACTAACAAAATATCCCACACAAACCACACACCACACCCAAAACAATACTAACACAACACTAATCCATATCCCTGAGCACCACGTCAACTCGTCTCTTGAATACCTCCAGGGATGGTGCCTCAACCACCTCCCTGGGCAGCCCATTCCAATGCCTGACAACCCTTTCAGTAAAGAAATATTTCCTAATATCTAACCTGAACCTCCCCTGGTGCAACTTGAAGCCAGACCCCCGCCTCTCTACACCCTCCTTTCAGGGAGTTGGAGAGAGCAATAAGATCTCCCCTCAGTCTCCTCTTCCCCAGACTGAACACCCCCAGTTCCCTCAGCCTCTCATTATAAGGCTTGTGCTCCAGACCCCTCACCAGCTTTGATGCCCTTTTCTGGACCTGCTCCCCTAAAATTTTCCCTTAAAATAGAGAGAGGTTGTCTATCTCTTTGATTATAACCAGAAACACACTGCACTGAGAATTTGTAATTTTAATTCTATTTCATCCTAAATCATTCCCCAGAAGGTTGTACAAAAGACTCCAACTACTATGAGTTCCACCAAGTAGTTTGTTTAGATCATTTCTCACATTAAAAACAAGGGACGTTTTTGCTGAAGTGTGTGGATGGAGAAAGATTACTAATTTTTCTGCTTCCAGTCTTTCTTCAACATCTGGAAAAAATGAAGTCTGTTAACATAATATTGATTTTCATAGGCAGTGCGTGTGCTGAATCCTCGATTACAACGGTAGTAGAAGTAAAGAATATGGTGCTGTTTTTCCCTCTCTCCTGTTAAATGAAGTCTGCTCGTGCAAGTCTTGGTTTGAAATTGAAATAAACACAGTAATTCATACACTTCAAAATACATGATTGAAAATTAAAGTGAAAGAAGACAGTCATTCAATACCACTCTGACTTTCTTAAACTGTGTTTTGGCCATAAGACATTTATTTCCAGTACTCTTTGAAGATTTAGCCACCCTCATATAAAATTGCTGTTTTCTCTAAAGGTATAAAAATATTTGTGTGTTTGACAAAATAGAAAAAGTATACTTCTAGCCATGCTTTTGCTAGTGCCCGTGGTCTACATAATGTCATTAACTAGAGTAGAATTTAGACTATATGATGTCTTAACTATTCTTTATGAAGTCCTTAAGAGGAAATCCTGGTTTTTAGAAAGTAATAAAGGAAGGATGATCACATTTGGTAGAAGTGCTCCAAGGAAACTGTTATTAAAATAGGAGGAACCCTCAAAAATATGTACAAGATTGCTCAGAATAAATATGTGTGTTTCCAGAGGGAAGCACTTCTTCTTAGAGACTTCAGAAACTGTGAATAAAAGAAAAAAAGATTAATTACTTTAAAGATGTGAGTGGACTAGCAGTCTGTACATATTGTGTTTTAATATATGAATCCAGAAACAGGCATGAAATGA
Source organism: Scolopax mira (assembly GCA_004320125.1). Lineage (NCBI taxonomy): Eukaryota > Metazoa > Chordata > Aves > Charadriiformes > Scolopacidae > Scolopax > Scolopax mira. The sequence goes on along the minus strand of BJBW01003684.1, from coordinate 110,039 downwards.
ATTCAGTAACTTCTTGAGTACAAGAATACATATTTTAAAAGTCCCCAGTGCAACCAAAACCTTATCTCTATGGTATAGAGAGACAACTTGTGTGATGAGTGAAGAGCCATTCAAAGCCGCTTAATGCATAGCTGCTGGCGAGAGCAGAGATTAAAAGTTTGATTCATAAAAGCTGTTATCTGCCAGCTAAGGGGATTTTTCATGTAGAATATAATTTTATGGGGGAGTGGACTTGGACGATTCCTTATAAACTTCTCTTGTTAGAAATCAGATGTGAATTATTCTGTGCAAAGCACTCAGTACAAAGATGAACCCCAAACCAGATTGGTGGCATCTATAATGGACAATGTGTTGGTAGCTCTTAAATGTAAATTTTACTGTGCATTCAATGTTCAGGTTAATTACTAGGTGTAATGAGCCTACCCCTTGCAAACAGCCTGTGCTACTGGTACCTCTGTGCCCTTCCCAAAGAACTGGGGGAGGGAAATTGGGGAAATATGTGTTAAGAGCTATCGAAGCTTTTTGAATGCTTTGACACAAAGGTTATGATGTGAAATACCAGAAAAATGGCAACGAGCAAGCAGTGTGCTCTTGTGGCCTGGAAGGCCAACAGAATCCTGGGCTGCATAGGGAAGAGCGTGGCTGGTAGGTCGAGGGAAGTCATTCTCCCCCTCTACTCTGCACTGGTGAGGCCACAACTGGAATACTGCATCCAGTTCTGGGCTCCCCAGTTCAAGAGGGACAAGGGGCTACTGGAAAGAGTCCAGTGAAGGGTAACGAAGATGATTCAAGGATTGGAGCATCTCCCTTATGAGGAAAGTCTGAGAGAGCTAGGACTCTTTACCCAGAGAAGAGAAGGCTGAGGGGAGACCTCAATACTTATAAGTATCTAAAATCAATTAAATTTCTTCTGGATGTCAGACTTCCTGGATTGCTCAGCAACCTCACTTTTAACTATTTGATGCAAATGGTTATCCTCAATATGACCTTCAATTAATTATCCTTGTTTTCTATACAAAATATCTGTTCAGAGCCATTTCTTCTGACATTTTGATGAGTAACTAAATAAAAAACATAGTCAACATTTTTAAAATGTGGATATTGATATGTTAATAGATCTAATAATCTGTGTGTGTCATGCCTTTCAGACATGTCGCTATTATGTAAAAATAGGTATTTTTCCCACAGGTTAGGAAGAAAAGAGTGCCCTCCTCCAGAGGGCTGCTACTTCAGCTTGTTCCTTACCCCTGACTTCCCAATGTATAGCAATCTTCCAGGGTGCTCGCTGCAGGAATTTAATTACTAGTTTCATTTCTGCAAATATTTAAAATTGAATCCCTTTCGTAACTTTCATTTTTTATAAATAATATTTTCAGAAATGCCTCTTTTACATAGAAGCCTAGGGTCAATTTTCAAAAGTCTCATGGAATCAGTGAGCCATAAACCTTTAATTCCTTGAATCCAAATGCTTCTGAAAAGCAGACACATTGAAAATGTTACAACTATTGACGATTTCCAGAGGGATAGAGTTTTTCTGATATTTTTAAAAGCACATCTTATATTTGGCTTGGACCAGGGAAAAAGATGCTTTTTCTCCCTGTTGTCTGAAATCTATTAGTGCTCGCCTGTGCCTTGTGGTGCACCTGACATTGGCCTCCTCTGGAGGTGGGATACTGGACTAAATGGAGCATTTCTTTGTTGTGGCTCAGCATATCTTTGTAATAGGAGCTCTCAGGAGGGAAGAGACATAATATCCACATTGAATTAAAAGAAAAATGAATAGCAGAGGGGGGGGAACTGAGCTAGAAGAGACAGCAGTGAACTGTGTAATGGGACAGCTGAGATGGAATGGAGCTGGTAGCTATTCCTGAGATTTTATTGAGTAAATCTTGTTTATGTTACCTGCACTTTGAAGGACAAGGCGTGAGTCTCCAAGTCTGGTTTAAATGTTTAGCAAATACATGTCTCAGGAGCTCTTAAGTTATTGTCGAAAACTACGGTTTCTTTCTGAATTGTTTACTTTATATTCACTAGGGCAGCAGCTCTGCAATGGTACCAACAGGTTCTTTTTGGAGTGCAGAAAAATAACCTAAAAATTCAACTTCTGAAGGACGATAGAAATACAGAAAACTAAGAGTTACCCCCAAAAGCTACTATATGAAATGATATTTTATCACATCTGGCTTCTCTCATCATGAAAGAAATGCAACTCAAATTAACAGTATTTTGCAACCACTGTAATATAGAGAATATAAATTTTTAAAAATAATATTTAAGCATGACAACATTTAACAGGAAATATAGTAAATTGAGTTATTCTTAATTTAAGAGTAATTCTTATACAGGGTGGTATCAATAGAGTACTGTCAACAAGAATAGGAAGTAAAGAAATCTTAATCAAATTAAATTGATAGTTGTGTTCTTTGTGCTTCTTTATACCTTTGCTCGCTGTAACAGTAAGGCTATACATGGACAGGTAGGTTGATTTATAAGAAAATTGCAGGATTTAGAGTGGTTCCAGGATCCCACAAAAAAATAAAGGAACTGGTTGCTTTAAAACAGTGGTGTTAGGGAGCTGTGAAGCTGCTTTAGCCTCTCGAGCAGGAAAATTCCCAGTGTCGTTAGGAAAAGTCTCTCTATAAGCATCATGCAGACAGCTATGATATTGCTGCTTATTGTGGAAGTTGAATCAGAAATCTGGCAGCATCCAGATTTCTCAGAACTACCAAAAAAAAAGTGATTTAAATGAAAATGAATGCATGCACACACATGTCTGCTATTATATCCGATGGTTTTAGACATGCATATTTACACACAGGGTTTTTTTTAATTTCTGTGAAGTATTTATTACCTGGGATTTGTCCCCTTTTAATGTAAGAAATAAATTCTTGGACGCTTTATCAGTGCAGCATCCCCACGGTGTAACAGACCTCCTAGAACACTCACGTCAGGGTTTGAGTGGCTTCAGAGGCTGCCTTCCCACGATGACCTGCACCCACCAGGGCTTCACACCCCTCTTTCACCCTCCAGCAGCGATGGTGCTTCTGAATATACCGTAAAAAATTCACAATGGCAGACTTTAAAATATTTAAGAGAACTATGAACGACTGTGTGTCTTTCATACCCTTGAATTTGCCATCAGACTTTTGTACTTAAAAAGGAAAAACTCTCTCCAACCACTATTTGTGTGTTGAGAAACGGATTCCTTATTATATACCATATAATCCACGTATTTAACCGAGTAGAGCATCTGGGTGGTGAAGCAGCTAGGGCTTCACTTATTTGTATTACAATGCACTTCTGAGCACTTTTTCCTTTCTTTTTTTTTTTTTTTTTTTGGCAGATGTACAGCAAATAGCAATCGACTGGATCACTGGAAATTTTTACTTTGTGGATCACGTCAGTGACAGGATCTTTGTGTGTAACCGGAACGGGTCAGTCTGCATCACCCTCATCGAGCTGGACCTTAACAACCCTAAGGCCATAGCAGTTGATCCAACATCAGGGTAAGGTCATTTGTCTGCATTAGGGTTTATTTTCTATGAGGTACGCTTGTCTGTGACTGTATAGTGTTCCTGTTTCACTCAGGTGTTTTAAAAACTCTTTTTTCATTGCTGAATTGAGTTATTTGTATAGTTGCTATAGCTAAACAATAATGCGTAACAAACTGGTAGTGAGTAGTTAACTATATCAATTGCAACATGTGCCTTCTTTTGAAAAATGATATTGGAAAGGAAGAAACAATGTTATGCCTATTTTTCATAAGATTTTCTTTTGCCTCTGTGTTTCTGTAAATTGTATTTCTAGCTAGATTATGAGGATAAGGAACTTTTGAGGGTTTTTCTACTGTATCCCCTCAGTTGCAGGAATATCGGAAATGGCTTTTACAAGTTTACAACTTTTACAAGTTTGCATAGAAAAGTTAAAGAATTTTGACTTTGCTTAGAGGGTCAGCTAAAATGGTAAAAGTACATTGTATTTGCTGTTTCTCTTCATAGATACATTCAGCATCACTTGGGAACAAAGCCCAGCTTAAAATACAGGGTACTAAAAGTCTTACATTCCTTAACAGTCACCAGCTGGGAAAAGTTTTCAAGCGAATGGTGAAGTAAAAGCATTGCTAAAGAGGAATAAGATCAAGTTAATTCAAAACCTAAATTTTGCTGACGATTTTAGAACGGGGATATTATCTTGGTTTTATTAGTTTGTAAGTAGTTTAGACTGAAATGCCTGGTGGAATACATCCTAAACTGCCATAAGCCCTTTCTCAATAAATACAAAAATATTTACTGTAGAACAGCTTGTCATCCATATGTGGACTTTTGTCACTCTATTTAAAGCCTGATTGAATATTAAGATGCGTTATCACAATGACTTTAATTCTGACAAGAACAGCTTGCATGTAAAGTTTACAAAGAAGTTTTAGAATGTAATTCTTGAATATAGCTGTATTTATTTCTCTCTGCAGCAGATGGTAAGCCTGACTTCATCTGACTGCAGAGTTGTTTTAAAAGAAAAATAAAATTTCATGTATAAATTGATTTTTCTGCAAGATCTGATCTCAAAGAATTTTAAGCTTTCAAATTTGCCAACAGCAGCCTTTTCTTTATACATTTTCTTGTATATTCTTTGCTGGATTTACTAGAAGAATCCAAAGCTTGTCATTAGCTAATCTTATCTGTCAGGGGTGTAAGAATTGTGTCCAACCCTTTGTTTCTGTGAGGAGGGGTGGAATGGAAAAAGACCATTTTTTCTTAGTTTGTTATCTGCTACAAACCATTCTTATTCAGAGAGGCTGGTGCTGGGCTCTTCTCGCGGGTAATTGGTGACAGAACAAGAGGGAATGAGAGGGAATGGCTTCAAGCTCCAACAGGGTAGGTTTAGACTGAACATTAGGAAAGAATTTTTCATAGAAAGAGTGGTTGGGCATTGGAACAGGCTGCCCTGTTGAGTCACCATCCCTGGACGTGTTCAAGAGTTGTTTAGATGTGGTTGGGGGATATGGTGTAGGAGTGAACTTTGTAGAGTAGGTTAGATGGTTGGACTTGATGATCCCAAGAGTCTTTTCCAACCTAAATGATTCTATGATTCTTTTCCAGTGCCATATAAGAGAGTAAGAGTGACTTATTTTAGTATAGATAGAGGTGCTGGCCTGCAGAAAAGACCAGAAGCATTTATGGTATTTCAGAGTGTGATTCTTTGGAGCATTGACAAATTATTTCAGGACGGAAACACTTGGTGGAAATTGTTCTCAGGATGCATGTTTTGCATGTCATCAGCCATTTTTTTTATTGGGCTTATTGGGCATTCTTTCAATTGTCTGACATGCCTTACTCTGTTAAAAGATATCTAGCATACATTTTAACTGATGAACCCCATCTTATATATTAGTTCTCCTTGTGTGAGTGTGTTTTGGTAGAGAATGCAACAGATAATCAAAAAGCATTCTGGCTACTTACAAATATTTTGTTCCTTTTTCTTGTTGGTCTTTTTCTTTTTTCTTCATACTAATACTAGTTGAGACATATTTCTAAGTCAGGTATTAGCATTTCTAAGTCTAGTAATACCTAGACTATTGCTGTCTAGGTAACTTGCTGGTTTTATGTTATTTAAAGAATCACAAAACATTCGAATAAAAAAATTGTTGCACGTTGAACACTGCATGAGTGAGTTGTTTAAAACTGCGTGTGCAATAGCTTCTTAAAACACCTATATTTATACACTGTAAGCATATGATTATATATCACGTTTTTGGGGTTTTTTTTTAATTTAAATTTGAAGCCCAAGCTGTTCTGTGAGGTTTCATCTCCTGCAAGAATCAAGTATTTAGGTATTAAATGTGATTACTTTGTAAGGTATTTGTTCCTCTGTTGTGCATTGCTGGCATAACATCTTCATTGGCCCCAGCATCCTTCTACAAGCTGAAGGTCCACTCACAGAGAGGAGATCATTTCTATCTCTAATGAATTCCGAGCTTGATTGCAAACCTTTATATCTATGATAAACACCCTGCAGTAGCAGAGGGTCAAGCCCTGCCATTCTTACATGGTCACGTCTGTGCTGTTATGCCTTCAGTTGTTTTGTGAACCAGGAATTCTGCATTTATCAATAAAACAACTAAAGCACCGGTGGAAAATGTGTTAATTCTGAATAGTTCTCCTCGTTGCACTCAAGAATATATTTTGAGTAGGATTAATTTAACATCTCAGTGCCTGTGAGTTTTGTTAGATGTTTAGTGATGAGGGTTTTATATATTCTTCTATGAATTTACAATGGATCTTGAGCTACTAAACTTATTTCGTATCATACAATGAATGAAAGAACTTTTGTTATTCTAAAACTGAACTTTAAATTGAGAGAAGAAAGATTCTGCTATTCAAAAAGCCCTTGATGTTTTTGAAGCATGTTTGTGATGTTTCTAATCTAAACATGTTACTTTGGTTTAGGATTTTAGCACTTTTATCAATCTGAACTGTGTTTCATGTTTCAGTTATTCCAGACTATGTCTAATTGATGGCCACCTGAAACAATGAACTAATAACTTACCCATGTAGAGGTTTTGCAGTACTAATACTCATCTGTTACATCAACTAATTTTCAATTACAGGTAGCACAGTGTAAGTACCAGACCTGTGTTAGGGCCATTACCAGAGGGAAGAGCTGTGTCTCCAATTATCCCTGTGGTTGCCTCAGAGTCCAGACTGGGCAGTGAAATCTATTGAAAAACAGTAGAACAATTCTAGCAGGAAATAAAGTGAAAAGAAAACAGAATCAGAGAGGGAGAATAAATCATTTTGGAACAATATATTATCTATCAAATGCCTTTGAAGTAAGATGTTTGTCTCTGTATGTCTACAGTTTATAGTTCTGATTGATTTTAATATGGGACTTCTTTTCTTCCATGGTCAACGAACAAAACAGCTTCTACACCACCTTTTACTGGTGTAGAATTGATGATGGTGCTATTGGCTGTCACATGAAACAAATATGAGCAGAGTTAGAATGATTTTGTCTCTAGCTAATGTCTTCCTTTGGTGTTGGTCTGCTGTACTTGTGAGAAATGACTTTTTAAAGGATTCCAGCTAGTTTGGCAATCAGCATGATCTTGAAACTTTGATCTCCGTACATATATGATAGGGAAGGTATTACATTTAAAACTCACAAAGGAGAGATCAGATATAGGTTGTCTCCCTGAATCTGTCTGTCTCCCTATCCCCATCTATAGCTTTGCCAACAACCAGCTAAGTGTCTGTAGATTTAGACAAGGCATTTTTAATTTTTTTTTTTTTATGACTCAATATCCCCTTGTATTTAATAGGGAGCACAAAATGTGTGTTGTTACCTGGTATTTCAATGCATTCAGGAACATTAGGAATTAACATTGTAGAATGCACTGCTAATTGTATACATCTATATAGTTACACTGTAAATATGTATACTTTATTACCTTCAGTGTTCAAAATAAATTATTGCCTTCCTTGGAACCATGATGGCAACAGAGAAAGTATAAGGGCATTTTACAAAAATAAAAAAGCATTGGAGTGGGGAGTTATTACAGTTCCCACCCAACAGGAGCACTTGGAATGTTCAGTCCTGACCGTACCGCTTAGACACCTACCATACATGGAGTAATATATATTTCAGAGTTACTTAATTTCTCCTCAGACCTGTTTTCCAATTTCTTTGGGAATGCCAGGAACTGGGGAAAGGCAGGAATAGCAGGCAGGGCTGCCGGCTCAGGGCTACTCCTGTTTCCAGAAATGTACGAGGGGTAACGGTGGCTGTGATACTATTTGGGATGCCGATCATAATTTCCTACTGTATTTCATAGGCTTATGGAAAAAGAGGAAATTTCAGGTGAGCGTTTGAAATGCAGAGGGTATTGATTCTAGCACCCACTTAGAAAACTGTTCCAAACGTGAGGAGCCGTGTGGGGAAAGGGCACAGAGGACGAGATTACAAAGAGGATGTGCAGAGCAAAGCTGGCGCCTGGGAGGATGCGCTGGGAGGGAGGAGATGGGTTCAACATCAATTGCTAGAAAGGCAAGGAGTACTGGAGTGGGGGGGAAAGGAGGAGGGAGAGGATGGGAGAGGATGCCCAATTAGAAGCTGCAGTCATTGGAATGGGAGCTTGTAACTACCATTTAAAATTTGTATTAGCAACAATGGGGACTTGCTGACAACAAAAAGACTTATTGCTGAAGAGATTTGTAAAAGGAACAAGCTCACACTTTAATACTGCGACAGAGTGTGTCATGTAAATATTTGAATAAATCTTTTAATCAGCTTTTCCTTTTGCTATGTTGTAGAAATAAAATAAAAAAAACGAAACCAGACAAGTTTGCTTATTTTTTCACACAACATTTGTAAAGGTATAGAGGAAGAGATTGTGTTACGGTGATGTTAAAAGAACAGCATCTATTCGTGTGTTATGGTGTTACGTACCATTTCTTGGTAATGTTAATAAGTCAGGGGAAAAATCCCAAACAACTGCACAACAGCAAAAAACCCCAAACATTCTATTACATTTTAAGTCTGTAATAGTGATCAGTTCGTAGACTCATAGAATTGTCCAGGTTGGAAGGGACCTTTAAGATCATCAAATCCAACCGTAAACCTAACACTGCCAAAATCAGCACTAAACCATGTCCCCCAGCACCACCTTTCTGCTCCACAAAGGTGAACAAGAAAACAAGGGAAGAATTAGTAGCTTAAGTTTTCCCCTTTTTCATCCCAGGAATTTGTTCTAATCTAAAAAATATTTTAAAATATTCCATTTACTTCCTCTCTGATTCTAAGGATTCTAAGCAAAGATTTTTTCTGTGGCTAAAATTAGGGCTACAATATGAAAATAAAAACAATAATAATTGAAAATACATCATGATACTTTGAAACACAGTAGGAAAATTTGCCTGAGTCTAATATTTCAGAGAATAGGAGAAAGCAAGCCTTCTGTGTAAGGACAGAGCTGAGCAGCATCTTTGAGAGAAGGTTTAGAAAAGTCATGAGAAACACTAATTTCTGCCTTTTAAAGTTCTTCTTTTTACTTGTAAATCTATTCCACTTCTGAAATAGTTCTGGTAGGTGTAAGAGGAAGAGGCTGGGGGTTGGTGATGTGAACCCTCTTATCTGTGAGAGCGATTAGCTGCCGTTGTGTATCTCCTTACTCAAGCTGTGTGTGATTCTCCTCCTGGGATGTCTGCGTTCATCGGACAGATCGAAATGTAACGTAAGGTCCACTGAGCAGTTCAAGTTAGAGAGCCAAGGGAATGGGAAAGCTTTTACACATCACTGAATCAAAAGGAGATAGCTCCTGTAGTTCCTGGGGTATGGAAAAGCCATCCCAAAGGATGGAAAACAAACCTTAACAAGTCAAAGAAATTTTCTTTCCTTTCTTTCTTTTTCTCATGTGAAGGTTTAAATAGAAGTTATTTGGGGCTGACAATTCAACCTATTTGGCAGCATGGAAACACTTGTAAGGCAGTGAGAGCTATTCTTCTTGGTAGGATGTGAGAAAAAAGCTAAGAGAAACTTTTGCATGGGCAAAGTCTTTGCTGGAGCATCTGACTAGACAGTGCCTGAGGCTGACCCTGAAATCCTGTATTGAGAAACCTGACATAGTGAGAAAAGAACAAGTTAGCTGATGAGGAGGTGGAGAGAGAGCTTTCTGAATCAACTTTACTGAAAGTATTTATTTTTTTCTTTTCTTTCCTGTACCTATATCTTTCCAAAAGAGATTAATTTACACACAATAAAGAGAGTTTGCATTTACCTTTTATTTAAGCATGATATAAGGTAAACGGATGGGTAACAAAACACACTTGCAGAGTAAAGTGGGGTCCTGGGTGACACTGGGAGGCATTTTGGCCTTCCTGCAGACCCCTCTCTACATTCTGAGGGTGAGAGAGGGTGGGTGCCACTCTGGGACCTGGAGAGGAGCAGAGCTGGGTGGTACTGCGGGCTGTGACACCGCATTGGGCTATGGACCTCAAGATTTTGGACCTTAGTGAGGGTATTAAAAATATCTTTATTTTAATCTCTTCTTTCCTTCCTTTCTTCCTTCCTTCTTTCCTTCCTCCCTTCCTTTCTTCCTTTCACTTTTTTTAATTAGAAATCCTTGATTTGAATTGTTTTTCCCCTTTCACCTGACTAGTGAAGGGTTTCCCCGTGTTGGGCTGTGGAGAGGAATGGCCTTTTGCCTCTGGCCTGTTGTTAGACAGCAGCCAGAAATGGGGTGATGCCCAAGGGATTGCTCGGGGAGTCAGTCGAGAAAGAAAAAGCCTTTGGCCTGACCTGGCACAACGCCCTGACAGCACGATAAATGGCAATTGGATTTTGAGTGATTTCTCAAGCAAGGAAGAGGCAGAGAAAGTCGAGGAATTTGGTATCAATGAGGAGATTGCGTTTCTAACAGGGGAGGAAGAGAGCAGGAATGGAAAAATCAGGGAAGGTCAAGCCAGTATATATTTTTCTTTATTTGCTTCATTGTTATTTAGACAGGGGAGTCTTTCAGGATAAAAATAAAACATCTGCGCTTACGGTCTGCTGCCTTTTTTATTCTCTTTTTACTCTCTTCTCTCTGAGCTTTTATAGCAGCCACAAGGCTTGGGAGACATCCCTGAGTCTTAAAACTTTTTCTTTTTCCTCTCAGATTAGTCACCATTTTCTGCTGATCAAAGAGGAGTGTTATAATCGTTAAAGCTCACTTTTAAATAGCAAAATCATTAGTATTTTAATAACATGCCATTATTAAAAGAGCTCAGTTCCTTTTCTTGTCACAAAGCAGTTTCAAAGAGCTGTAAGATACATATAAGAAACACTGACTTCTAGAAAGTTTTAAAGATGACCTGAAAAAGAAACTTCGTCATAAAAAAAAAAAAAACAAAAGCAGCCAAAAAAACTTTGTAATAACTAATCATAATATGAAAGTTTTCATTAAGAATTCAGACTTTTGTTGCTCATCCTCCTTCTTCATGACCTCTTTCAGGCTGTGAACAGTTGGAAGTTGTATAATGGTGGAGCCAAAACAACTGAGAGGAGAAAAGAGACTTAATCAGACCAAAAAAAAGAATATTTTAAAATTCTTTTTACCTTTGTTGTCATGTATTTAGCTGAAATGCTTGCTAAATATTTAGGGGAAAAAAAGATTTTTTTATTTTTTTTTTTTGGTCTGATGTCAGGTTTTCAGGAAACTGCTCCCAGTTCTGTGATATGCTATCTTTTAATTTTAATTGTTGCTAACTAAGGTGAGGCATAAACCTCTGTCACCTTTACATTTCCCTTTAGACCTCATTTCCTTTGAAACTCTGGTTCTGGTGCAGCCAAACCGATCCACTCAGTGGGAAGCCTCGCTGCTGCTGCTGCTGCTCTTAATGACACAAAGGAAACAGAGGTGACTTCATCTGCTCTCTTTCCCACAGTAACATGATATGGATTTGCCTGCATGTGCAAACAAAAAACAGAAGAATGTTTTTTTCTTCAATAAACTAAAAAAAAATAATAAATAAATTGGATTTATGACTACAGAGAAATAAAAGCTTTTATGACACAGTCAGTTAATACAGCTGAAAAGTATTCACAGTTACTGACAAAATTGTAGGACTGAAAATATCAAGCTTATTACATAACTTCCTTAAAAGGGAACTCATTAACAACATCAAGTTATAGAATTGGATCGAAGGGACTACTGTAATCAAGAGCATAAAATTAGAAAAAGCTTGAACAGGTTTTGTATATGCATATTTTCAAGCAATTAAGGGAATGCTTTTGCTATTGTGCATTTTTTTCATTAAACAGATATTTCTGAAATTATTGTCATGAAAATTAATATCCAATCTTTTGAGTATGCCTGAAGATGTCTTGTAATGGGTGCCTAAACCAAGTTGCATTCCAAGAAAAAAACAGGTACTAGAAGCAGTGATAATTTGGGAGTGATAAAGACTATATTTTTCCAGTGATCATAAAACTTTGTGAAAGAGTTGGCAAAGCCAACACTGTCAGCGTTGTTAGAATCACTTAGTGCTGTTCTGAGCAATGATGTTATCTAATAATCACTACTGCTGGCTGGAGAATAAAAGGCTAACTGGTATAATACTGAGGAAACAGGAACTTAAGTTAATTTTTGTTATGCAGTACATGCCCAGAAGCAAATTTCAGAGCTATGTTGCTACTGGTAGGAACAAGATTTGGGTCATGTCAATAATTATGGAAAAACATCAGTGGGAATGCAAACACATTAATGAATATACTCATAGTTTGTAAACAAATTGGGAAAAAAAACCCCACCTTTTTTCACTTCTCAAAAGCTGTCTTTCAGCTGGTTGGTCTGAATGCAGCATCACTCCTCTCTCACTTGGCTCAAGTTCTCCTGAACCCACCTGAAGAGCTCAGCTGGCATCTGAATCCAGCATCTTCATTACCCAAACTGCTGGGGTTTTATGGGGTGCCCCTAGAGGTTTTGGTTACAAAGCATTAGAACCACCTCAGCAAACCAGGCTGAACACACCAACAGCAACAACACTCATAAAACTCCATGAGTTTGCTTGGGGCAATTCACAGCTGATGCAACACATGTCCTCTCCTTCTTGTTTTAAGCTGTCTCTGGGTAATTAGCATAGTTACTCTTCTGCCCATCCTCAGATCCCTCTCTTTCGGTCCTTAATTAAGCTTCTGATCAAAATGTTAATCTTTTACTGAAATTACTGTGAATCTATGAATTAGAATTTGTTATTTGCAAAGAAGATGGAAAATGGGCATGTTATTCTGCCGAGGCTGGAAGTCTTGAAGAATTTTTTTTTTTTGTAATAACTGAATCGTCCAGGCAAAAGCTACATGATTTAAATCACCCTATCAATGATTTTCTTCAAGATGAAAGCAATTAAGCTAGAGAGAATTGAGGCCACTTTGTTTCTGAATGAGAATATAAATGGGAGTTTAAGGCACTATAATGCATGTACATTATGTTCATGTTCATTTGAATTCTCCTTTTATTTTTTACTTCTTTTTTTTTTTTTTTATTATTACCTGATTGTCTTATTATCTAACCAGCTTCTGTAAGGTCATTTATGTTGAAGACAGGTTCTGATATGAATTAGAATACTGCCTGAGTGGAAGCATAGAAAAATAACTTCAAAAATAGCTGATTGGGACCCATCCTTTTTTAAGGATTTTGATTATCATGGACTTAGAGAATGTATGTGTGTATATATATGAGAGAGACTTTTAAATTTTTTCTATAAAATGAACAAAATGAAAAAGGTAATGAAAAGGTCATGTTTAACCCAGATGCTGTATTATGATGTTCTAAAGTTTCCCAAATCTTTTTTTCTAGCGATGACCACACATTTCTCATGTTGTTTTTAGACCAGTCTTTGTACTGTAGCTGTACAAAACTGGGTAAACCCCAGGTTTGCTAATAATTTATTGCCATGCCACTCATTTCCTTCTTCGATGAGGATAAATCACTGCCTGTGTCCATGCAGTGTTTGCCGGATACAAACATTGGAATTACTTTTGTTCGGGATTAACCTGAGATACTCACACTTGCAAAAATGATGAAACCCATTCATTTAATTAATCATCAATATGATGATACCATCTGGATAGAAACCTGTTTTACATGCATATTTAGTTTTTCATACTGTTTTCCCAAATTTTCTTTTCCTGAGGTTTCTTGCCTGTCAGTGCCCTCACTGTGCTCAGCAGCATGAATGTGCCTTGCTAAAGCTCAGCTGAAATGTGAGCCCTTTTGATGGAAGATACAGGAAAGGTGAAGGAAAATCTGGAGATAATAATAAGAAATAAAAGATGTAAAAAAAGCCCCATGGCCTGCGTAAAACTTGCAGGAACTGTGGTGATCTAATCTAGAAAAGAAAAGGTTGAGAAAATCCATAACTATTTTCTATAAAAGACTGGTTAAATAGAAAGGTGGTTTATTATTCTCCTTGTTAAAGAAAGGACGGGGAAAAAATTTAATTAGCAATAGCTTTGATAGATACAGGAGATACAGGAAAAATTTAAAAGGCTGAAGAGATGTTAGCATATGACTCATGTAAAAGTTGTAATCTCTGTCATTAGGGATCCTTAGGACTATGTCTGTCTGGCAGGGATATTCTAGCCTTGTGTTACACTCCCTCAGAACGGGAGGCTGGGCCTGTCTATGAGCTTAGGATGTCAAAGAATGGGATAGTAGAAGAATAAATATATTTACTACCATTTCAGTGTGGCTACTTTAAAAGTGCAGCTGAAACATTACCAAACTAACAATTAGTTTTGTTTCTCTACTTGAAAGTATCGGAGAGATTTTAAGCAAAAAGGATCAAAAAAATATATTTTAGTGTGGGTATTTTTGGGTTGCTTTTTTTTTGGTTGTTTGTTGGTTTTGGGGTTTTTTTTTTAGGCGGTAGGATTTAGTGCAAATGAAACTGAAAACTGGGTTTTAAAAGGATTATGATACCAAAATAAAAAAAATGTACAACATCTGCAAAAGTTCCTGTCTGCAGGCTGCATCCTTGTCTTTTAAGAATTGCCTTGATTTTAACAGAGATTGGATTTAATAGTGATTGAATTCTAAGTTTAAATTTGTAGTTTTGCATCCCCAAAGCAGTATAAGCAGCTTTTCCTGTTGTGGTTGAGAAGGCGAAAAGGCGAATTACTGCATTGGGTAGAAGGTTATGGACATTGTGGATGATGGAGCAGCTGTTCTTTAACAATGAAGGTTTCCAAGTTACTGGCAAAATTTCTCTTTCTCCTGTTTGATCAGTTATGGAGCTGTTAAATAAGTTGTGTAAAGTTATCTATTGAAATACACATCCCAAGTCAACCCACAGTGGAGGGAGAATCAACTGCTTCTTTACTGTAGCAAAAGAACTGGGGAGTACACACTTTTTCAGTTTTCAAAATTAATATTCTCTACTGCAAGAAAATGTTTTTTGACTTTAAAGTTGCTCATTACCAGTAAGCTTGAGCTAGTTAATTCATTTTCAGAGGTAAGACACTACAAGCACACACACACACGTTATCCAAGGTTGCAGTTGGCTTAAGGCTTAGTGTTTCTTAGCTACAAAATTTATGAGTTTTGACAGTGTCCAGACTGGCACTTGAGAACATGCTTACCTTGAATCAGTGGGTAATTGGCTCATTGAAGATGGAAACTTTCAGCGTACGTAAGTCTAGAAGAAAGAAAAAAAAAATCAGGAAAAAAGGTAGTCCCATTGACTCTGCTTCAGCAGATCATTTATATTTATTAAGATTTGACAGCAAACCTATAAACTCCAAACAAAAATACTCAGGGTTTTATATTTAACAGATTTTAAGTGAGAACATTATATTAATAGTAGGATATTTGAAACTTGGTACTTTTTTTTACCTGCTGAAAAATAACCACTTATGATCTTACAGTTTTGTAAGTTTTACCAATGTGCACTTTTGCTCATAGCCTTCTTTGGGCACAAAAAATGGTGCAGCACCACCTCTTGGCTGCTCTTATCCAGCAGAGTGATAATATATATGGTGCTTTCTGCTGGCACAGCTCATTTGTCTGAGCATAAGGAGAGGAGAATAAGCAAACTGCTTTTCCAGCAGGGATTACACTGACTTCAACAGAAAATCAGACCTCTAACCAAAATATTTAAATTGGAACAGAAGTTGGTTGACTACACCAAGCCAAGCTCTTGTTTGCATTCCTGAGTGTTTCACATGGTTTACTGATGTGAAAGTGTTATATCTTCTGCAAGTTCAAGGATTTTTTTGTTAGCTTGCATTTTGTGTACTGGGCTCCCTGTTAAATGAATGCTTTGTTATTTGTCATGCAGACAGTTTTCTGAAGGTAGTAATATTTTAGTATCATAATGCTTTAGTATCTGCAGCTCACATTTCAAAAATTGATGGATATTCTAACATTTTCAGAAGTGAAATCTTAATATGGGCCCTTAAATGCATGTTCAAAAATTCAGTATACTGGCAGCTTTATTTTGAAAGATTTGGGTGCCTACAGGTCATGCCCAATTCAGTTTGCAACTGAGACTGGTCAGAGTTGTTTAAGTTAGGGTGCCCATATAGTATGTATGCCTGTCTGTGTGTGATGTACACATCCAATACAGATTCCCAGACATTCGTGTCTCTGAGCACGGCTGGCTGGCACATGATGGACCACAGTGACTCTCAGCCTTTATGGAGCTTTCCTAATTTATCATCTCCATTTAGTAGGAAGGATATGAATGAGGTAGGGATACTGTGAAGAGGAAAACTTTTCTTTTTTTTCTTGGGAAAGAAAAGTGATTTCTCCAGACTTTTTCACAGATTTTAGGAGAGGATTCCCGTTTGTTGCTGCTGAATTATTTTAGCCAAATGTTGTACAAAGCACTACTGCTTATGTACTTTATTTTATTTGAATAGCCAGCATGAGCCACCTGTGTCCTTGGGATGCAGAAATTTTGACTGTGTTCAGCTGTCCGTGATTTGGAATAAGGTTGTGAAAATATAATGTCCCGGTGTCAAAGGCAAAATTAGGTTGTGCAATATCAGGCTTAACATATTTTAAGTTGAGCAGTCATGATGAGCGGGTAGCTTTGAAACTCTGGGTTTACGTCCTATGGGAGATTACTTCATTTAAGCCCGGGAGGATTTTGTGAAGAAGAATTCATTAATATGTGGGAAGCAGCAGGAGACGGTGGTGTGAGCACTGGAAAAGTGCCCGTTTGGAAATGAACAGCTTTGTATTCGGAGCAGGATTGGAACAAAATGCGTTTCTGTCGAAGGGCGCGAGGCTGCCCATAACGTAGGAAAGCAATGGGCACTCTGCGGGGCAGGAGGCAGGGTGTTTGGAAATAACCATAAACATGGATGTCATCAAAGAATTTTGATTGGTCATATCATGGGGATAATTTAAAACAACCCGGGAACTGCAACACTTGCTAACATTTGAATGCTGGAATTTGCGTTTGTAATATTTTTGATGCAACTCTCTGTTTTGTTCTTACTTATCTCACAGTGTGGAGCTAAGTTACAGAAATCCACACCTGCTCTCCTTTTTGATGTCTATATGGAAAAAAAGAACACAGATTAGAGTTAAAGGTTGAGGGGTCACCTCTTCTATCTCCTCGCTTGAAGGCAGAACAAGCTGCCCTGCAATATTCCTCAGGGAGGTTTTGTCTAACAGATTTGTAATATTCAGAGAAGAGATTCCAGGAACACATTCCTCACCTCTTACGACATCAGGTTATTGGCTTTAATATTCATCTGACATAAAGAAGAGATTATTTCCCTCCTCTTGTAGTGACTTTTTAGATACTTCAGGACAACTAACAGACCTTCTTTTAATCTAGACTAAGAAAACTCACTTCTTGCAACATTTTTCCATGTATTCCCCAACAGCAGCACTCCTTCATCCAAACTTCTGCCTGTTTAGTGGCTGCACTTTGTTTAGCCTCCGCTTCGTCTCCATTTTCCTAGGAAACTGAGGGAAGTAGGAAAGTTTCTTTGTTGTGATCACTTTGGGATAATACTTGCTATTTTTCTGGAGCTTCTCCGTAGCACTGTGATCTAACTGACATGGGGCTCAAGTCTGGGTTAGGTGTTACCTTGGTAAAAGAATTTTACTCATTCTGATTTGCTTCTTTGAGTTACATTTTTTTGCTCCCTCTCATTCTCTCCGCGCTCTTCCAGCCGTGACTCCTTCCACTGAGGGAAGCTGGCAGAGAGAGGTTGGTGTTGCTACGCTCCAAACCAGGCCTGTAAAAGAATCCAAGACAAATAAAAAGCAGTTTTAAAACAATGCTTGAACATGGGCACAGCAGGAAGCCACTTGGTAAAACAGAGTGGGCAAGCAGCTGCCAGAGAAGATGCAATGGTCTCAGTGGGAGAGTAAGACCAACTCAAGCTACATCTGCTGCTGTTGAGAGAAGACTCACAGGACCGGGACATTTATGTTTGCTTTGAGATATTCCCACCATCTAAATCCTTTCCTGAAGACCTCTTGCTGAGCCAGGTTCTGCCACTCTTGCAGTGCTGTAGATGATTCACTAGTCATTGAGAACAGGGTCAGATGGATTTTGCACGGGGTTGGTTCAGCTTCTGGTGAAATCCAAGTGGGCATACAGCTTTTCCTACACATCCTCACTCAACTGCATCCTATTCCAGTTGGAACAGTATAATGTCTAATTCTCTTCTCCATATTGCTTGTCATCCTTTACCTTTGGGGGTTGTTTTTCAGAGCAAGATGTGTTCTGTATTCTCTTATCCACTATTCTTTATTCTTAAAGATAGATTTCTTCTGCCTCAGCAGAACTTCAGAAATTTATTTCTACAGTCTTTCCACTTCCATTTTTTTAAGGGGCATTGGGAGGTGTGGAGAGGTGCAGATGCTGGAGTGTGCGGAGTGCGAGCTCCTGCTTGTCATCACCTCCATCTTACTCTGCGTACGGGAGAGCAAGGTTGGCAGCGGTCGCCTTTCAACGTGATGGTGTGTGACCTAGCTTGGGACCCTGCTGTAAAAAGGGCAAAAAAAAAACCCAAACCCCGTACAGAATAATACTGTTTTTAGTAGGAGCACAGATGCTGAGACATACAATGCAAAAGCTATTTGACAAGATATTTGTTTCTGTGGATACCCACACACAAACCGCAAGACTGGGTAAGGATATTCGTATCTTTCATCTAATCTACTCCACAGAGCTATGGCTGTATGATCTGTTTCCCTGTTGCCAGTTAGTAACAAGAAATATTACTTGGCTAAAGTCTCTTAATAGTTTTCAGAAGCATTATCTTCAGAAATATTTCCATTTAGTCTGTAGGTAGTTAATCAGGTCCATGTTCATCTATCCATACAAGCTATAAAGTTCTGCCATGAGCATCTAATTGTAATTAACATCATTGACCAGTTAGTCGGTGTGAGCAGCAAGGCACCCACCAGCGGGTCCTCTGTGCCTGCTGACAGTGAGGGCTCACACCAGATGGGGCCCCTGGTGCCTCCTGTGCCCCACGGCGCTTCCTCCACTCTCTCTGTCAGATGCTGCTTTTGCTTCCTGGGAGATCCTTATTACAAGATGTTTGGGGTTTTTTTATTGTCCAAAGACCAACTAGCTGTATCACCCTGAGAGCATCGGCTTTAACAGATGAAGGCGGCAGGTGATACTGCATATGGAAACTTAATATTTTAATGTGAATGCCTGCATTCTAGGACAGCAAGAATACAATTAAAACCAGCAACCACAAAGTGACTGTGTGCTCACTGCAGGCACTCATGGGCAAGCTCTGGTCATCTCTGACAGCATACTGCTCTTAAACATGGTCTTTTCTTCATTACATTGTAAAACTTTGCACAATCGTTAGCATCACTTTAAGTACGGAGTTAATAATTCAGTTTAAGACATATTATCCAGCCCCAACAATTTCATAATAATCAAGAGGAGAGGACCAGTTTTTTTTCAGTGGTGCCCAGTGACAGGACAAGAGGAAATGGGCACAAACTTGAATATAAGAGTTACTACCTAAATATGAGTAACTTCTTTACTTTGAGAGTGGCAGAGCCACTGGCACAGGCTGCCCAGGGAGGTGGTGAAGTCTCCTCTGAAGACATTCAAAACCTACTGGACAAGTTCCTGTGCAACCTGCTCTGGGTGGACTTGCTTTGGCAGGGGGATTGGACTAGATGATCTCCAGAGGTCCCTTCCAATCCCATATCATTCTCTGATTCTGTGATTCTGTGATAGGGTTGCAGGAGAGCACAAGACCTGAATTCAGGGTCTAAAGTACCACAGCTCTATTCCAGTCATTGATGCCAAGGCAGTGGCCTTGTGGGGCAAACATTGCCATGGAGACCACCACCATGTCCTGTGGACAAAACAGCAGTGTGTTTTGACTGCATGAATTTATACATATATCCTGCCCCAATAAGAAGTACGTGTTCTGCACGGGTTTTGCAGCATTGCCTCTGACCTTTGGGGTCCTACAAAGCAGAGATCTGAATTCCACAAAGTTTAGAAAGCACAAGAAAGGGCAAACCGGGATTTCAATAAGCTGCTCACTTTTTCTTTCTTTCTCTTTCTCTCTCTCTTTCTTTCTCTCTCTCTTTCTCTCTTTTCTTTGCCATTAGAGAAATGCAACCCTGATGTGTATATTGACACTTCTCTCCCTTTCACCTCAGCTGGCTCCAACAGCAGCTACTTAACAAATTGCACACAAACAAGTTTGGGCATTTGCATTCAAGTAAACGTATGGATGAAGGGGCTGTAGGATTGCCTGTAATGCATAATAAGCTACAGAAAGCAAAAGCAGGGAAACAGCTGCAGTCAAAATCTCCAGAAAATTCCTCTATCAGCTTCTGCAACCAACTGAGAACATTGCAGAATAAACATTCCTGGATTTTAATGTTCCGAGTAGCGCAACTAAACAAATACAACAAGGATTATCCTCTAATATATTAAATGGCAAACATTGTCTTGCAGAACAATAAATAAGTTTGGGTACCCTACAGAGAAGGATTGCGATCCCAGACAGAAATACAAACTTGCCTGCTTCCACACACAAAAGATATTACACCTCTGCAGCTGTTCAACATCTGTCCCCTGAAGATAATGCTATAAACATATGACAAACAACACGTAAATTTCTGGAAATTAATATACTTAGAATCTTAGCCAGGGGAGGGGGAATGATGGACAAATCTGAAATGAAGTTACTGCAGCTGGACCACAGATATATGACAGTAAAAAAAATAGAAATGAGGTACAATCACAAGTTCAATTGCAAGTCAGTGCCCCATCTGTGGGGCTTGTGTTTGTTGCATCGGCTTGTAACCAGCAAACTGCAGAAATTTTTGGATCTGAGGGTTTGTAAAAGGTGAATGAGGAAAGAAAGCTCATATATAGACTATTGTATCATATACAGGTGGGGTTTCATAAGACAGCTGCTTTACAGGGACAGTTTTCCACAGAGAGAAAAATGCATTGCATCTAGACATAAAACCCTAGAAGTATTACTAGTAGCTTTCACAATAACACCCCCCCTGCTCAAGTCTTTTTGTATTAGATCTCATTTTAATAATTCCTAGGCCTAGAATAGCACATGGTTTGATTGCAGTTTGTGTAACTCCTTTCTATTTATCATTCGCATATTTAAATGCACTTTAAATGCTCAGCTAAATAAATACAATGTAGATTACCACTTAATATATTAAATGCCAAATACTATCTAGCTGAAAGCCAAATAAGCTATCTATTTCTGGTTTGGCTTTCCTCCATATGCATACATATCGGGGCTTAATGATGGGTACTTTATTCTATCATTTTATTTCTTTGCTGAGCTGTTTCAGGGGAAAAGAGACTGTAAAAAAGATGTGAACTTCACAATTACAGAGTCTTCTCTATGATCAAGTTTAAACGTATGGTTTTTAGTGGCTCTAGGCCATTGCTGCTTCAGTTCTGAAACATCACCTTGGAAAGCTTTAATTCTTTTCTGTTGTCGTGTCTTGTGCTTAAAATGACTGTGGACAGACGTAGAAAAGTTGATATAAAATGCCAGGTTGTAGACAGTGCAGTAAAATTATTCTGAGATTAGACAAACAGATAGAAGGAGCAAATTGTTAAGGTGAGACAAAAGTATGTGAGGAGGATGTGGAGAACCTTATTTGAACAAGAAAATCAGGAGAATGGTCAAGGGAAAGAAGGAAGATAATGGAGAAAACTTCAGGATGGACTAATACCAGGGTGTTGCAGACAGAGATGACATATTAGGAAAAAGAAAAGACATGATCCCACACACTCATAAAAAAATCATGCGATTCGTGGACTGTTCCCAGGGCACAGGTTTTGTTTTGATTTACAGTTTGTAGGATGAATTGGCCGCAGTTCAACCCCAGAGTGTCTGCCGTGGAGAACCCTGCTCTCGGGGTGTACGCCTCCCGGGGTGTACAATTTCATTTCTCTGTGCTTTCTTCACTTGGGTTTTACTCGTTAGCAGTAAAGAACCACTGTAAAATCAGATAATGAAGTCTTACAGGCGTCTTAGAATAAAAAAAATATGACAGCTAGTCATAACCAGGGGCACCTGGGCTGTATTTTCTCCTCAGCATGTGGTGGGTTTGAGAGCTCACATTAACAGTTTGCCATGGATGAGAAAGGGAATTCAGCCATTTTCTATCTGCTGAAAGAGACTATGGTAGATAGAAAAACTCTGACAGTAGCTTTCATATGTTTATGAAGTTGTAAGTTCTTTCTTACTGTCATGTCAGTAATTACATGCAGTTATAAAACATTTGTGTATTAAACAATCCTTGGTAACGTCTTCAGTCTTCCGAGCAGCCAGAAAGCAACTACTATTCCCTATAAATGACAGGCTTACCTGGTGCCTCCCAGGTATAGTCACACAGTTTGTAAGTTCCTAAATACATGTCTGTCAGAACACACAAAATAAAAATAAAGGAAATCTCTTTCTGTTGTAGGAAAATATCATCCCCAGTGCTGTGACATGAGTCTCCATTTGTTAATCATTTTTGATTGAACTACATATTTATTTAAGTAGCCTACTTTTGTTCAGGTAAAGAGAAAATAAGAGCATTGAATGGGCTGCTTCACGTAAAACAGAACTAAAAACATTGCAGAAGCTTCAATTTTCCCTCACCCTTGGTTGGCACCCAAATCTTCCTTGACGAGCCAAATCCTTTTGCACATCTGGTCTCCTGCTGCTATTTTATTTTGCTGTTGTGATACTGCAGAGAAATAGAGCTCCTAATTTGCAATTGGAAATCCACAGGTGTTGGTAAGAAGCTTTTGCCACTGCAGTGTAGTATAGATTTCTACAAATGGTAAGAAAACCTCGAGATGAAGATTGCAGAGACTTCCTTTTCTAAGTAGAGATCTTATGGGCTTTGGAGATGATACTGTATTTCAGTATTAAGAGCAATGACTGTCGCTGTCAGTGCCAAACGTCTGGGGAAAGATGTTTCTATTTGGGCTAGGAAAGGTTGGGGAGAAAAGGAAGTGTATGTTACACTTCTCAGTCACTGCTCGTTTGCAATCAAAATGAGTAAAAGGAGAGCTGCTCAGGCACTTTTTCTAACAATAAAATGATTCACCTGTCTCCTGGAACTGGTATTATCATGGAATAGATTTTTTCTGGGGAGCTGCAGCAGGGTGATGCCAGTCGCTGTGAATTATGAAAGAGGAGGAAAGGAAAATTAGCTCTTAGGGTGTTCAGCAGCCCCTTTAGCCCAGGTAGTACCAGCACTTAGTCTAGCTCTAATGGCATTATGTATACATCACTGAACTCAGTCCGATAGTTACCGTATTTTGTTTACCTCTCTGTGAAAGTAAACAGTATCATTTTAAACCCAGTGCCATCAAGTCCAATCTATTGAAATGCTAAACAGCCCATCACTGTGGATGTTAGAGCTACCCTTCCAGCTGCAGGGGATATTGATGGACCGTATTTTCTACCTCCTCCATTTCCCTAATCTAATTGTCAGGCAAACTGTACTTCAATTTTCAGATTCTCTGTAGGATTAGGTGTTTTTGTAAGCTGCTTTGACAGGAATTATGCTATAAAAACAGGGGAAAAAAAGGTACAATACTAGAGTTTTATCTGGGAGGTAGCTCTTACTAACTGTTGTGATTTCCTGCAGATACATATTTTATCTTGTCTGTGGATAGAAATATATCTCCCTAACTAGGAACTCTCATGGAACCTCAGACATCCGTGTGTAGCCTTATTCATTCATTTATAGCAAAAATCAGACTTACAGAAACCTGGAAAATTCACTGTGGAGAACCCTTCCAGTATTGCTGGTGGCTCAGCATGTGGCTTAGGAGTTGTTCTGGTTCTGCTTTATGTGATTTATTTTTTTCACTCCTGTTTTCTGTTTCTAACACTCTTCTCCCAAATAAGATCCAGAAAGCAAAGGTCAGACCCCAGTTCTGTTCCACCGGGGATGTTTTGTGGTGCACTTGTCAGAGGGCATTGGCTGCCTGTGCCCTGGCCTCTATAGGTGAAATTCTCTATGTAGCATACACATTTGCATATATAGTACAGCTTAAAGGAAAAATTAATACACATAATTTGTTCTAAGATTGAAGTCTGCTCTAATTGTATTTTAAATCATAAGATTGGTGACATTTACTTTTCATCATGGCATTCAATTTATCATTTTGTGCTTCAAGCCTATGTTCTCTAAAATCAGTGCTCCTTAAAAATGCTTAATCAAATAAAAATGCTTATTTTCCATTATTGGATTTACAGCTACAGTCATGATAGATAAAAAAGGATATTAAATAGCTTTGTGACAGAAATAAAGAAATATTTCTAATCATTATATGTATTTTAAAATTCATTGTGTGTTTAAAATACAGTGAATTTATCTATGTGCAACATGAGTTCTTCTGAAGAACTTGAAATTATCCTATATTGAATACCAAACTCAAAATCTCAAAAACAAGCTGAAAGAACCGAGCCTTTTATCTCCCAATTGGAGACAGCTGAGACTGTTTAACCTTCATGGCTTTCCATCAAGGGGCAGGGCATTAAAAGGGTGGGGTGACACACAGGTGTGATGATATCCATTTAGTCAAGGAATGGGGTGACTTGGCGTTGGTGTGAAAGAATAGATGAATTAGGAGGCTTGGAAAGAGATAGGAATTTATGCTAAAGAACTAATAGCGAGGGTCTTGCTTTACACTGGGAGTAAATATAAAGAAAGTATATGAAGCAACTGTGATTTTGAAAAGAAGTCTCAGGTAGGTGGTACAATTTTGGTCTTTAACTTCACCCTCCTGTGGCAGCTCTTGTACAGCTGAGTGCTTATTAGAGCCAGGGGGGTAAAAATTGATTGGGGGGAGAATACATGGAGAGTATGCCCATCTTCTTGTTTTATCAAGTGTGTGTCCTTGAAAACTGATCTACAAATCCAGCGTGCAAAAAGCAACTGGCTCTCAGCAAAATTAACTCTAAGGGCCTGTGAGTATGAGGCAGTTTAGCTGCAAAATTTCAGTCCCTTGAAGGGAATCCTCTGCACAGAAATATGTCTGGGAAGCCTGTCAGAGAAGCAGGGGAAACTGAAGAAGTTATGTGTGTTGTGTTGGTAAAGGTAAACATCGTGGCTATGCTGTATTGTTTCTAGAAGAGGCCTCAAACCTTCACTGAAAAGACAGAATTCTTAATGAAACCTTACTAAAAATCATTTGTTATCAACTTTTGTAGCTGTGTGTTCAGAAGAAGGCAGAACTGAGCACTTAATTTGTATTTATAAATTTTTGATGTGTGTCGTGGCTACGTAGAGTGCTCCTCTTCTTCTGTGGCACATCAAATTAATTTTGCAGGAGCCAAATTATACAATTTTGAGGTTTCAAACTTGATAGATATATAAACTAGTTTTATATCAATGAAGAGCTTGGGAAATTAAAGCAAATATTTGCCATACCTGGTGAACAGGAAAATGAGAAGACATCTCTGTCACTTCATGATGTATTTAAGCTCTAGGCATGCTGCTGGACTGGTATTTAGTGGAGACCCAACTATAAACAGATGGATAAAGCACAGGTGTAAGAGCTTAAAAAAACCCTTCAGTTTTTTTCCTGTTTTAGTACTTGTCAATTGTGTGAGCTCACTGCTCTCACCCTCACCACCTCTAAAAATACCTTTCTCTTCCTGAGTGCTTTGAGAAGGATGAAAATTAATCAGTATTTGTTATGAATGACTGATTAGTGACAGTACATTTATTAGGGAAACTTGAAAAGAGGCTTCATAAATATCATCGTTTTAAGTCCTTTTACCTTGTGATTTTCTTAGCTTTCTTGGATCACTGACTTCATAATGTGACATTAGAGAATGAATTCTGAAAACAACTGCTAATAAAACACATGTGCATTCTGCTCTTACACTTCCATTTCTGTACTTCAAGCAGAATGCATTCCTATTCAAATTAAAATGAGAATTAATGAATATTTTGCTAATGTCCAGTGATCTGTTATGAGCATTGAACAGGCTTTGTCCAATTATTTTTTTTTCTATAAATAGCTAGTGTTTTCATAAATATGGGGTAGGGGTGTGCAGTTTGAAAACTACTGAGCATTAATTTGTAACAACTTGTCTGCTCCTGAATATGAGAGCAGCTGGATACCATTACAAGGTAAAGGAACTGTGGAATATGTCAAACAGCATATTCTGTCTGAGCTACAGCCCTTCTGGGCTGCCCTCTTCAGTTTGGGCTGTACGTAAGTATGATCCAAGGAGAGCATTGCAGAATAACATGGTATCTAGGATTTCTAGTGGCATGATGGGTCGGGTGGGGTTTTTTGTTGGTTTTGGGGTTTTTATTTCACTTTTTAGTCTTATGGAACTGCCTCCAGGGCACTTTCTGTGAAATGGATGAGAAAATACAAAATAGGAATTTGTAGCTTCTTCAGATGTGACCATAAAGATGGAAGCCTCTGCATTTTGACACATCTTTTTTCCATCAGGACACATCCTTGAGTGGTGTAAGCACATGTGAAGGAAATATAAGTATTTTTAGTGTTTCAAAAATAGGATTAAAAAAGATGATGAGGGGCCTGGAGCATCTCTCTTATGAGGAGAGGCTGCAAGACTTTGGTCTCTTTAGTCTGGAGAAGAG
Organism: Scolopax mira; assembly: GCA_004320125.1. NCBI lineage: Eukaryota > Metazoa > Chordata > Aves > Charadriiformes > Scolopacidae > Scolopax > Scolopax mira. The sequence goes on along the minus strand of BJBW01003684.1, from coordinate 83,440 downwards.
AAGACTGAGGGGGGATCTGATCAATACTTATAAATAATTGAAGGGTGGGTGTCAAGAGGACAGGGCCAGTCTTTTTTCAGTGGTGCCCAGTGACAGGACAAGAGGAAAAGAGCAGAAACTTGAACATAAGAAGGTCAGTCTGAACTTCAGGAGGAACTTCTTTACATTGAGGGTGGCAAAGCAGTGGAAGAGGCTGCCCGGAGAGGTGGTGGAGTCTCCTTCTCTGGAGACATTCTAAACCTTCCTGGACAAGTTCCTGTGCAACCTACTCTGGGTGGACCTGCTTTGGCAAGGGGCTGGACTCAATCTCCAGAGGTCCCTTCCAACCCCATATTATTCTGTGATTCTGTGAAAAGTAGACCTGCTGGAGAAAATTTTTTCTGTCCTACAAAACATTTTGGGTTCTCTATTGAGATGAACCTGGGAACTTTCAAAGTTACCATCAAAGACAAAACATCTTGAGAAAGCCACTGCCACAGGAGCTGCTCATATACAGTCTGGGACTTCCAGGTTCAGGTATCTTCACTCCTCCAAAAGACCAGAGAAATATTTAGCCAGGTATTTTCTCACTGAAGCTTTTTATCAATGTATAAATAAATACTTTTCATCAGAGCAGAGATAAGAGCATGCATGAGACAAAAAAAAAATAATTCTTATTTGGTTCTGTAGGTTTAATTAGTGATAGAAAGCACAAAATCTTAAAAAAACCATGTTGGGGGAAGTTCTCTGATATTGAAACAGATGCATGCAGATATGAAAAACCCATCTAGTCGGCAACAGATTTAACCCATGTGCTGGGTGACTGGTACAGAATGGTGCCTCTTTAACAGAAATTTTCATAGGCTGCCAAAATAACTGCTTGATAAAATATGCAACAAAGTTCTAATGAGGAATCGTGTAACCAGTAACCAAATTCCCCTGCCCTCCCTGATCTATACTTCTTTTTTGTTTAATTTTTCCTCACCTTTGGAATTATCCCTAGATTTTCACCTGTTACGTAGATAGTGAGATGAGTGCTACCTTTTCCAAGACTTATTAAGTAGATTGGTGCTCAGATGGTATTTTATTTCCTGTTTACATCTGTCTGATACTTGCAGATTAGATGTTCTGGCCCGGACCTTGAGTGGCAGAGTTTTGAGAGCATGTTTTGAACATATTCTGACATTTTTAATTGAGTTCAGCACATAGGACAGGCTCAATTACTAGTTTAATTAAATTTAAAAAAAATAAAATAAAGCGAACAATAACAGAGAGGATGTAGCTTTGCCTTGTAATTGGGTTGCTTTGTGCTGTGAATCCCAGTTAAAAGTGCTTCCCTCCCCTCTGGTTCCTGTGTGGAGACTTGGGGTTCATAACTTATGTTGTGAATTCTTGTTTGAATCTGACTTCCCAGGGATGGAGACTAGATTTCAGATGTTTAGGCATGGGAAGAAAGAAATCAAGATTCAAAGGTGTGAGCACAACTAATTCCCGAGGGTTTATCCTTTATATTGCCATGGGTTTCGTTGGAATTTGGGCACCATATGATCTGCTGTGCTGATTGTCACCACTGTGCTCTCTCCATTACACTTTGACAAGTGCCTTGCCAGGTGCCATCAAGAAGTAGGTTATATCAAACAATTATTGCTATCTGAACACAGGAGCACCTTTAAGGAATATAAATATCGCTGTCCATGGAGGTATTTAAGAAACATGTAGATATGGCACTTCAGGGCATGGTCTAGTGCTGAGATTATTGGTTTGTGTCTGTTTGTGTGGGGGTTTTTTTGGTGTTCTTTTTTTTTTTGTTTTGGTTTGGTTATTTTGTAGTTGGACTTGATCTCAGGAGTCCCTTCCAACTATGAGGATTCTGTAATAAAATAGGCAATAACTGTTCTGCAGCGGGTGATGGCTTGTGCATCCCAACGCAGGACATCTTCTGCCTTGTCATAGTGAGCAGAGAGGAATTTGAGTGATTAAAATAGTGCTGGAGATTGTCTCAACATAATTGTCCTCCTCTAATGTAACCCCAGTGAATAATGTTACCAAGCTGGGGGGGGGGGGGGGGGGGAAGCCTCAAGTTAATCTGTGCTCCCTTCACCTCAGGCTGATTAGAGTGAATTAACTGCCATTGCAATTAATATGCAAAGTAGGTATTCATTATTTTTCTGATGGCAAATAATGTATAAATATAACAAAAATAGCCTTAAAATATATTTTGTTAATTAGGCCTGTAGACTATTGCTTTGATGTTGTGTAGCACACAATCAGCCCTTTGCCCCCCACCCCAAAATGCACAAGGATGTTTCCTGATTTACTCCCCTCTCATGTCCATGCACATCATTTTGGTTTTGAAGTAAAGGTGTGAAACCTTCCAGGCACACCATGATATGCTTTCAGACTTGAGGCCTTGCCTACTGGAAAGGGAATCTTCTCCTCAAACTGCCTTTGTTGCTTTAATAAATGATATCTCCATTGATAAACCTTGCTCTGGTACACATAGCTCCCTTCCCTGAACATTGTTAAGTGTTCATTGGGTTTTATATGGCTTCTTCTTTTCCTAAGATGAAATAACTAGTTATTTAATAGAACTAATTAGTTGATTAGCTCTAATACACAGCTGTAGGCATTGCTGTGCCCAATGACCTGTAGACTGAGGGGAGCAATGCTACTTGGAGCAGGGGAAGAAGGAGTTAATGACCACTTACACAGGTTGGGTATATAAAATCCTGTGAGACTGGGTGCTGTTCATCATACATTTTTAAAGGCATGAGCTATAATCATCACTACTTTGAGTGTGAAAACTCTCTTAGAATGAGTATTAAAATGTTCGGGGTAGCAGAGCTCAGCTATCAATGCATTGGTTCATACTGGTATAATCTAATTACTTTGCTCCTGAAATGATCCTATTCTTGGTCAGAAAGTATTTTTATTTTCCTGTGATTCTTTCTTTTTTTTTTTTCAGTTTAATCTTTCTCAAAAATTGTCATCTTCTCAAATTCTACATAAAATCTATGTTGGTATTTGAAGGAAGAGTTACTGAAATGGTGTGTGAGGGTGTCACCAGGGTGTACTGGTTTCCCTCTCCCCTCCAGAACTGCTACCTTTTTCCCCTCATTCTGCTCAGGAGTCAGTGCTCCAAATACCTCTCTGTGTTTCTGGTGTTTCAGAAGAGTAATGTATTTGTGTGTTTGATTCAAAATTACTTGTGAAATTGATAATTTGAGTGTCAGAGCTGCTCTGCAGATGGAGGTTTCCTTCCCTGGAGCAAGATGCCTTCTGTCCATGAGGCTTCCTGAGTGTGGGCAGCTGCTGGGCTCCTGTGTGGAACGGGGCAGGAGGGGAAAGCAAGTAGCAAAGTAGTGGCCTTTAGCTTTCTGATTTATTAACTCCAAAATGTTTGGGACTTTACAGAGTTCTTTCTGTGCTGAATGCGCTGTCAGGCTGCACTTTTTCCCCTGAGAAGAAGCAGGTTTGGAACAGGAGTCATAATCTTGTAGCTGAAGGTATCTGCCAGCTATAGGTAGACACACATATATATATATATATATATATAAAAACTTTCCCAGTGTTTCCCTGAAATAGTTTTATTTTTGTTATGTAACTTGGTGAAATTTTCCCCTGCCTGGTTGTTGTGTGGGCTCTTTGGTGAAGAGAGGGAGGGCTGGGTTGGTGGTTATTTTTGTTTGTTTTTATTTCACCTAATCCCTTCAATATTTTCTGTAAACAAAGATAATGTATAATTTTGTGCTAATATATAATACTAACATCTAAAAAAACCCAAACAAACAAATTAAGTAAATGGTGTGTTTGGCACAGAAGGTGATGCTGTGCCTCTGGATCAGCTGACAGCCTCTAATCCTACAATTCCCAGGTTGCTTCCTGCAGTCTCTTGTTTAATTCATTACTTCAGTTCAAAATTCTGTAACAAGTGCGGCAAGTGTATTATGGATACAGCTTTTCTATAAAGTGCTCTGTCGTGCCAGCACAGGCTTTCATTGCTCTTGAAATGAGACAAGCTTCACATGAAAAAATCAAGGCAGATGATTCAGTGAATAAGGATTAGAATGATCCACTGAAAGGAAATGGGAAATTTCAAGCCAATAACATAAATGAATAAATCAAAATATCAGACATCTTTAAGATCTTTCAAAGTTGAGATATGCCATGCACTCATGGCAATTAACAGCTTCTGAAAAAATCTCAAACCAAATCTGTTAATTCTGAGTACTAAATTTCTTAGTTAAAATTTAGAGGAACAGAAGTAGAGTTTTTAATGCTTAGAAAAGGTGAGAGAACAGAGGATTAGAAGTTGCCTAAAAACCCGATGTGAATAAAAGCCACCAATGTGCTTTGCTGGTATTTTAAAATCACAATGCATATTTATCAGTAACATCTTAGGTCGTATGGTTTTGGTTGAGAATGTTTTAGCAAAATACATGCTGGAGTATCCACTAACCCTATGTGTTTCCAGACTATTTAAGCTGTAAGTAGTGTCACAGCCATTTGTAACAAGTTCATCTTTGGAACAGCTGCAAATGTTTTAGAATAAATGGGAGATAGGAAAGGCCACTAAAAGATGTAGAATAGTTTAATACTTGTTTGTCATGAACAGAGACAATTGTTTATCAGATTTCCAACTATTCTACAAATACAATTTGATTGTCTATGTGCTGTTCATTGAACAAAATTAAAAAAAAAAAATTGCAGTTGACTGTCAAGTTCTATGCCTGTGGCTTGTAGATATTGGATCTTAATTGGCATTGTGCTAAGAAAAAACAGATTTTGTTTTCTTCCAGAGGGAAAATTGCCTGATCAAGCTTTTCATATTTTCAGTTGATTATGTGAGTGAATGAAATTTAACTCTGACTAGATGACACTAATACCAGCCATTAATAGCCACTGACCATATTTGACTTACAAATAAATGAAGTTTATATAAATGGAGGCTAATAAAGGTTTATCATTCTTCTGAAATAATACGAATGCTGCAGGAGTGGAAGCCATTAACTTTCCCAGTACACGAGTAAACGCTGTAGCTTGGCATCTACAAATGCAGACTGAAAAGTGAGTGATGGATGTCCCATTTATGTAAGAGGTTATTAAGGAATGAGCCTTGCCCTAGAGTCAGTCAATAATTCATATCAGAATATAGTTTATTGAATTGGTACCAATATGCTAGTTTTCTGAATATGAGACTCAACAAATACTAATCGAGAATCAATTAATCTCTACTGAAAATTGTCAGTGAGGACAAGGCAGCTATTGAAAGCAAAGTATATGTGACTGTAGACTCATAGGAAAAACTATTTTTATAGTCACTCTCATAGGCAGTAAAGTTGTTTTTAATGAAAAGATAATGCAGCTTTCAGAAGTTAAGTGTATTTAGCTATTGCCATGAATTCAAAAGTATCAAAAAGCCTCAGGACCAAAAAAATAACATCTTAAAAATAACCTCTTATCACAGCCTGGCTGAGCAAAAGAAAAGTGACAATACTGCAGATTCCAAGCAGCTGCATGAACTGCTGAGTTATAACTTAAATTTATGATTATGTGATGGTGTTAGTGAAACAGAAGGATGTGGAAATGTGCCTAAGTGCCTTAGAAGTAGTGTAACAGCTTACCTTCTGATCTCCTGGGCAGGGAAATCCACCTTTGTGTCAGTGCATGGCTAGGGGAAAGTCGTTCTCGGAGTGGCAGAAGACATGGAAGAGTTTTGGAAGTGCTCCCAAGAAGAGAGGGGCTGTTTGGGTGGACCACAGTGTGCAGCTGCAAAAAGCATTTATTGCCTCTTGTTTTCCTGTTCTGATGATTTCACTTGGAACACTCTGACCCATTGCTGCCTCGGTGTTTGAGCTTCTGATGGTCATATTGATCCCTCAGTACAAAATAGTGGCCAACAGAATGACCCCAAAAGGAAAATCCCTTAACATAAAATGTTTTATTTCATATCTTGCCACTTGCCATAAAATAGCGTACCATAACTGTTCCATCCTTTCCCTAACGTATGGGCATCACTGCACCATGTGTGACACCATATTTCCATGCCCAGCTCAATTAAAATCACTGAGCATCAAAATACACAATCTCAATTCATTTACAGTTACACTCCTATCTGTATCTGTTTATTATTAGATACTGCAACATACAGAAAGATATATTTTTTTACTTTGTATTCTTTAGAGCATTCAGTAAAACATTGAGGAAAAGCTTATGAAAACATTAGCTAACTGGACCAAACATTTTTGGACAATTATTACTTGTATAACTCTTCTGACACAATGGAAATAGAACAAGTAATATCACAGGTTGTCTGTGGGCTTTCAGTTGTGGCGATCTCTGGAAATCAAAAATTAAAATCCTTCTGTTTATATATTTGTCACCAATCAGCATTTGTTGGCTTTAAATCCTGCATATATAAACCAGTCAGTTTTATAGCAGCTTCACGTTAGTTCTAGTGATTATGCACTAATTATTAGTAGTATAATGAATAGTTCTGCCTTCCCACTAGCAGTAGCTGCTGCACATGAAAGTTTAAGAGATCACCAAGAGAGTAACAACAGCAAAACCGCTAGAGTCTTCTCCATGGTGGAATGAAACCAATTGAGTTGTCACTTAACCAAAACTGAGTTCTGTTTCATAATGCCTTAAGAAAAAATATTGCAGAACCATATCAAAACATGTTAGACTTGGAAGGCATGTTCAGAATTATCTAGTTCCATGCCCCTGCCATGGGCAGAGACACCTCCCACTTGACCAGGTTGCTCAAATCCCCATCCAGCCTGGTCTTGAACACCTTCTAGGATGGGGCAACCTCAGCCTCTCAAAGATTTATAGTCTTTGCTCTCAGAACAGATAAAATAATGCAAATACAATACTTTCCATCTGATTTCAAATATAGTTTTGTATTAGTCAAGTTTACTTTTTTTCTACTAACTTGATGATTTGTTGCCTATGATCTTTGTTTCACACCAGCCTTTGTTGGCTTTCTATTGTTTTTTTGTTGGTTTTGTTTTTTGCTTTTTTAAATTTAATTTGCAAGTACAATTTTGGGGAGAAAAATGACTTGTTTAGGTGATAGTTAATGGGAAGCAGAACTGTCTGTTTTTCTTTGCTTGCTGTCAAATGCCAAGTTGAAGCCTGGCATGAAGTAATTTGGTTGTTGCTGACATTAAATGATGCTGCAGCTGGGGATCTGTAGTGGGGACACCAGGGGCTCCGCAGACCTGCATAAAGATGAGCTGTTAACAAGCCTCCTGTAGACCAGCAGTGTCCAAACCACTCTCTCTGGTAGCACATAGTTGACTAGAAACTTAAGATGCAGGGCAAGTTCTAATTATTTAACTAAATTAATTAAAATTAAATTATGAATTAAAAATTAACGAACTCTGAAGTTTATTACCAGGAAAAAAAAATAAGGAAAGAAGATTTCTAACCAGGAAGCGTTGGGTGAGAATCTTGGTTTTATTTAATTTTGCACAGTTATGGTTGGGACTTTTTTTTTCTTAATGAGCCCAAAGTACCTCTTTGCTGGTGTTCACAGACTGGAATAATCAATTAGAAAGGAGTAAATCCTGCACCTGCAAAGTTTACTACTTCATCTCAAAGGAAAGCTGCATGTTGAGATAAAGATCAGCTCGATCTGTTGCTGTGAAATAGACTGTCTCTTTTCTATTCTACACGTGCACAATTTAAACTAGTTTAAGGATTCATTGTGTTTGCTTGTGTAGATCAGAATGAGATGGACTTGCTCCCCTTTGGCCTAAAGGTGAAATTATTAGCATGTGTAAAGTTTTATTTAAATTATATTCCTAATATAAATTAAAATTATATGTAGAGATTTAAAATAGAATTTAAAGTGTAGTTCTTGTCAAATTTGTTCTTCTACAGCAGAGCTTATGTCTTCATCCAAAATCATTTTCAGGTTTGATGTCACTGATGGTATTTAATGACTTAAATCTAAGCCAAGAGCTGTGAGGGTGGTGGTATTGAAGAAGGTACCAGCACAGATGTGACTCTTCATAACTGTAGCAAAATGCAGAGTTTAGATGAGAAGGTAAGGATAAAACAAGTGTAGAGGAGCAGTACCCACAGCAAACCTGTCAGCTTCCAGCAGTGTATAATGTGATTTCCAGAGTTAGAAACATCATTGCATCTAATAGCCACTGATATATTCTTTTCTCATGAATTTGCTGGAAAGAAATCCCCACCCTTGCTGTTGACTGGTGATTCACCATGACTTTAAATTCTCAGTTTTCAAAACTGCGGTGTGAAGCTTTTGGTATCTAAAGACTACACCTCTAATTATAATCCTAGCCTTTCTTTGGGTCTGTCTGAGACTCCTAAAGCTTGCAAACTGTTGGTTTTTAATTAATTTAATATAATCCTATATAACGATAATTATTGTAGCATTTTCTGTATAAGATGGATAAGACAGGTTCTCAAATGCCAGCTATTACTGACATTTAATCTGGTATAGGTCATAAAATACCAAGGCAGGAGAACTGTTATAATTTTTCAGGTTAATAGTAAATTTTAAATAAATGAATATTGCAAGAATGCTGCCTCTTTCATTCTCTGTAACTTTAAATAGACAAAATTACTTGACAGATCACAGATTGGAAGACAAAGCATTCCTAATTTAACGTAGAGATCTTTATGGTGATATATGTAGGTGGCGCAGAGAATGTGGATTTTAAATCCGACAAACTGAATGGATACACTTTTTGCTTCTCACGGTGCCAAATCATCCATATAACATTTCTCAACCTGGTTTGAAAGTGCCACAGCTCAAATTCTCAGGTAGGAAAGCCACTAGAGAAGTGGGATGGTGTTTGGGAAATAAGTCTCCCATGTCTAGACAGTCATTTCTAAAAGGCGAGTTACTGCTGGTGCTGTCCCCATTTGCTCCGTAGCTCTAGGACAAAAGTTAAATCTACCAAGCTCCAGTCTGTTTTCCTGCTCACCCGAGTTTCCCCAGGCTGCAGGTCAGACACACTGATTAGACATGCTTTCAGGGGTTTTCTTTTTTCTATTTTTGTCCCCCTACAATTACTGAAAAATTAATGAAAGCTTCTCCCCCCCGGCCCCCAAATCCTCTTCTTAAAAAGTAAAATTTAAAATTGTATCTTTTCAACTAAAGGAAAACGTTGTTTATTAAGTAGAAGACAAAACAGTCTGTATATAGTAATATATTGTGAAAATTAAATAGCTTCAGGAAAAGTAATGTACTTATTTTTTTCTATGAAAGAGCTTCAGTACAATACTAATTAAATCAGTGAAAATAAGTATGTGAATATATGTATTCTGTTATGTACTTTGCTTCATGTAAATATTACAAATGGTCAAGTGACACCTTTTTCTTGCTCCAGAAATCATTCAAAACAGAATAATAGAAAATATTACACTATCCTTCAAACTCAACTAGAGATATGTATTTTTAATGTATGTCAAACCCTGAGTTTGCAATGAAGAAACAAAACTATAATTTTTCAATGGCAAAATTATTTTACTGTCTCTTTTATATTTGTAAATATACAGCAGTTGAAATTAACCATCTAATCCTCAGAAATAATTACTCAGGATAATCCAAGAACTGCAATAGTCATCATGTTTTCTTCAGGCTCAGAGTTGCAGATTTAAGCAACACTTAGAGCAGTGTGTGCATGATTTGAATGTAAACACACTTTATAAATACATAAAGTCTGTGAAATAGTACTATAAAGACTTTTTTTTGGCTGTCATGTTAAAAGCCTGATTAAGTGATGATAATGAAACCATGTTACATGACTGTTTGAGTGCCTTTAAAAAATGCAGTTTCTCAGTGGATCAACAGAGCGATTTGGCACAGCTGGTTTGCGATAAACTGGGAATAATCAATGTTTCTTCTTTCTTATTCTAATTGATGAGCTTGTTGTAAGATGCAGGGAAGTACACTTAGAGCCTGAAAGGGCTCTACTGCCACGTTCTGCATCTGATTTATATCCAAAGCCATACGCTTTCAGACGAATGGCAATAACTTGACAAGTTAAATATTAATGTTTAGGGCCCTTAAGGAATCCATTAATACATTTGCAATGTGTCTTTCAATTATAAATAATTTATTACAACTTTGCATATATTTATGAAAAAGTGATATAAAAGGTAAAACTTACTAAAATTTTATATATCGGGATAAATTGTCAAAATTCAGACGACATTCTCGTCAGAAGACAGAAACACAATGAAAACACACCTTTGCATAAAATTACTCAAGGTAATTACACAGCTTTAATGAAAGAATATTGGATTGTATTTAGAGATTAAGCAGATTAAGCGAGTGTAAATTTGATATCTGCTAAAGGATGCAGATTTTTCAAGAGTACGTCTTATAGCTGTAGTCTTATTGTTGATGGAGGAAAAACCCCAAACTTTATTATGATAAGAATGACTGTAAGACAACCTTTCATTTTTATCCTCTAGCAAAAATTATGAATTGAAATTTCATTTCTATGGGTGTCCTCCTTTGATTTATTGGTGTTATGTTCCAGCCATCCCAATTTCAGCACCTACAGAAACTTACACCGATTTGTAAGCGGAGCAAGAAGGAGAAGATGGCAGGGTTGATGCGGGTTTGCTACGTATTTACTCTGAGTGTGAGGAAGAGCAGCTGATGAAAGAATATAGAAACTGAAAAGATATCATAAGACAGAAATTCAGCTGTACATCTCACTATCGTATATTATTCCTGCTGCACCCAGGGACGGTCGATAGGCGCACTGGAGCGCTTCTTGCAGTTACCGCCCTGCAGAGAAGGTTTATTTGGGTGGAAAATGGAAGGGACACAATTTTTTAAGGGCTGTTATGACCTTTAAAAAGCTTTATTTTATGTATATTTGATTGCTATTGCTAAGGCAAAAGAAAATGAAGGCTTTTATCCCCTTAGAAATGGAGAGGGTCATAGCTTTATACTTGGCATATTTTTATAGAGCTTTTAGTAGGGGATAAAAGAAGGAAAAAAATTCTTGTAGGATTTTTCTCTATTTCCCCATGTTTTGATGCTCTGTTCAGTAAGAACTCCACAGATTATGACAATTTGTAGCTGCTTTAGCTGTGAACCAGAATTGCTATATTTTTAATCCATGCCCCAAATTCACAGCTGTTTACCCCATTCACTGCTGAGACTGTCACCCATGTTACTGCAAGGAAAACCGTTGTTTGAACTGGTGATTTCTTTGTAAAGAGAAAGGTATTTTATTAGAAATGCACCCCCCCTAAGGCATTTGGGTTGAACTTTTGTTGATTTTTGCCCATGTTCTGTTGTGCAACAAGTAGTGATTTGAGTTTGGCTCTGTGCAGCGAGAGTGAGATGTCTAATGGGGTTTTATTCTATCTGCCACTCAGCTCGGTGCTGTTCTTCATGGCGCTAAATCTACAGCCATCTGAGAAGAAACCACCATTATTTTACTCTTATGCACTCATTGTTAGGATTCCAAAATACCAGGAATGGTTGGAACGCGTGTCCTCACTTGGGTTGCAGAAATCTTGCAGGAGTTCTAAAAGAATTTCACTCCAATGTAGCACAAAAAACATCCACCCAATCTTTTCTTCCTAAATCAGTTACAATAAAAATTAAAGGCACCCTGATGGAGAATCTGCTACTTTTTAACCCCATAAACTAGAGTGTATTTGCAAGGGGAAATTACCTTCAGGGTGATGGGTGCTGCATTGTGCTAGAAAGAAGGTGAGTGAGGTGGAACCCAAATGCCCAAATCAAATGGCTTTTATGTTCCTGCCGTGGGAAAAAATTGCCTTTGCCCCAAACCTGGCAATTTCATTAAATGTGGGTGTTTTAGTAAATAGTACTGTTCAGGTACCACGGATTTGTCTGGTACACTAAGGGCCATGGCTCATTTGCTACAAAAATGGGCTAAATCTAAGTGGCTGACTTTTTTTTGCTTTAGATGCAGGTGAGAAAGGAAACTATTGAACCCAGAAATCAAGTTAATCATCAACAGAGGGGAAAATGTTCCTGTACCATGCCATAAAGCATGCTATTAATTAAATGCAACGGACAATCAAATCACATTCATTCCGATTAAATGCGGTGGAAATCAGATACAGGACTGCGTGGCAGTCCCCTTCTGAGAATCTAGTAAATAAATCTACAAGTAGTAAGTAGATCCTGATGCCATAATATTTAATTTACAAGCAGAGCGTCCCACACATATTTTCACTCAGTCTTTTTAATTAGGTGTTTTGATCACCTCCTCTGAAGGGTTCCTTGTTCACCCCAGCCCATGTACCTTTAGTTATCCCACAGTGTATCTTTCCATGTTCACAGTTTGTGCCATCTGGTGCTTCTCAGTGCCAATGGTCTTCTCATGTGGCTTTAAACCAATTAAATTGCACCCCATTTCTGTTGCTCTGGTTCAGTGTGGTTTCCTACACCATAATCTCTCTTTTAAATTAGAGAAAAGCCCCCAACTTGTTGTCACTCATTCATTGTTTTTTTTTTCCCCCCAAAACCAACAGGATATCTTTAGTAGCTCTCTGTCTTGATAAAGATCCTTTCAGTGTTGTTGCCGGAAATTAAATACTACTTTCTTCTCTTAGCTCCTGTTGAGATGTGCTATGAATTATTTTACCTTAGTATAGACAGGTCTGGTCCACGGCAGTAGCCTTTTCTAAGTAAGCAGCCTTCTTTCTACATATACTGTATTAACTTACCTTTGATAGTTGACTCTTCCCTGCGATCTGCCAAGTTCTCTCTCATTCTTCCCTTCAAAATCTGCCTCAGCAATTCCTACCTTCTTTAGATTAAGTTCGTGGAGCCATTAATACCTTGAGAAGAACATCCTTTCTGGCTCTTCAGCTTAAGTTGCTACCCTTTAAAGGTGTGTGTGTTGGAAATCTTTATCCTTTTCCTCCTAAGTAGTTCTTGCACTAACACATCTTTATCTCTGATAAGAGAAGACCAGAGGAAGAGAGAAACAGATGGAGAGGCAGAAGATGGTATTTTCCCAGGTGCTGCTGTTTGACTGCTATGTGGCAGCTGGCACAGTTTTTTGTTGACAGAAGTCTTAATGTATGAGCTTTAGGAAATTCTACAGGACACCACCCTTTCCCTCTACAGAACAGGTAGGGTGTGTAATCTGGATACATCAGTGATTAAAGTGTTTTGGTACCTGAGCCCATCTAGCGTCCGCTCTTGCATTTGCTCTTAAGCTACACCATACGGCCAGACGGTTTCTTTTCTGTACTTCTCTCAGGTTTTGTCATGCCTGAAAACTGCGTTTTGCTTCTCCTCATAATGGATTGAGGTTACTGAGCAGTAGCACATTCTCTTCCATAGGTCCACTGGAGGAGCACTTAAGGTTTAAAAGCCAACCTGGGAATTAAGGGAGTAATAAGAGGTGGGAATAGGCTGGCTTGTGAGTGATATCAGGGAACAGTTTAGAGTCTGAGCCTGGCAGCTGAACTGATGAGCTGCTGGACAGGGTGACAAGTGTCCCTCACCCCTACTACAAAGAGTGATGAGAGACTGAGGAGGGAAATAAAGAATAAAAAATAATAATGGTGACAAATGAATACAGTCAACTGTGAAGCCCAATTGTGTGTGTCAGGAAAAAATTGAAAACTCGTTCATGATATTTTATAATATTTTTCCATACATGGGTGGTGGGTTTTTTTGCCAAGTAGTTGCAGAACTATGAAATTTTGCTCTGCAAAAGCCTGATACTGCTATATAGTAATTGTCTGCTTTGGTGTATCAGAAATTGAGAATTTCTAGTCATCCAAATGTAGCTTTACAAGGAAAACGTGTTTCTTTGTTGGCCGATGAAAAAGGTGGATTGTGAACATGGTGACTGAAAGCTTGGAAAACAAAAGGGAGTGAGTGACAAGAGAGAAGTGGCTGGTGGTGAGGGAGGAAGTGTTGATGGGGAGATGTATAAGGTTGGCAGCTGAACCAAGGCAGTAACTCTCTGGTTCTGTAAGGTTTCTATGGAGCACAGATGTCTTCTGTCACAGAAGAAGAGTAGCCTTTTGAAACCCTCCTTACGTGGTTTTGGGGCCTGATAATGAAGGAAAGATGAATCTGTGTCCGTTGGTATGAGAATAAAGACTGGGAAGTTCACCATCAATTTTGTCTTGTGATGGCATTCTGCTCCTCTGGAATTAGTTTTATTTGATAAAATTGCTTTATTGCTGGTTTTAGTCAGTAAGTTTGTCAGTTGAGGATATTTTAAAATGTTATAGAGAATTCATTGCTCAGATGTGGAGGGAATATTCCCTGTGTTTTCCTACTTGAAATCAAGCTCTTGTTGGAAAAACTCCAATCATAAGTTTTTAAGACTAAGTTGTTAAGTTATGAAACAGGTTGTATTTCATGGACTGAAGAGAGTCAGCTAAACCTTGGGAAATGAGCAGAGAGAGGAGAATGCCAGTAAATCAGCGATGTAATAGAGCTGTGAAAACAGAGACTGTCATGCAGAGATGGCTGAATCTCCAGCTGATGTGGGGAAGTTACAGCAGAGACCCTGGTGAACTCCTCTCTGGAACAGTGCCTCCCATGCTGACCACACTCGTTCAGTAACATGACCTAAAGCTGGAATAACTGCACAGAAGGGCAACGTGAAGAGCCTGTCGTATGAGAGGAGAAAGATTGACTTTCTTTGCTTATCTCTAGCTGCTCGGTTGAGAGTGAAAGAATTTGATTGCCATCTAGAAATACCTTTGGAGGGGAAGACAGGTGGAAAACACTGTTTAAGCCAAATAAGTGTGTTGCGGAAATCAGTACATATAACTTAGCCTTGAAGACATCATCATTAGTTATAAGATGTAGATTCCTAATTGTTGGAACAGCAGTGAAAACATTCTGAAAGAGCTTCTGGATGGGACATTGGGTCAAAACAACTAAGTACTTCTACGGAATTAAGAAGTTTGAAAAGAATAGTCACAGAATCATTGTGGTTGGAAGGGACCTCTGAGATTGAGACCAATCTTTTAAAAAAAAAAAAAAAAAAAAAACAACAACAAAAAAACCAAACATAACACCCCACCACATCATATAGGATGTCTGCAACACACCCGGACGTGAAGAAGATGGTTCTTTTTGTTCTTCATTAATAATGGGCAGATCGTGACTCACAAGTGAACCAGGAGAATATTCAGAATTTCTATGCGTGAAGAAGTTGGTAGCTTTTAAAAGATAACATGACTTCATAAAATTCAACTTAGTGCCAAAATTTTTACTATTTTATAGCAGCTGAAATTAGCATCCTCATTGGTAGTCTCTGGAAATAAAGGCTGTCATGAACACTGTCCCAGTCCTAGCTGGTCCCTCAAGGCCAGAACTAATTTGTGGTGCTTGGGCTGTGCAGGGTCGGTGCTCCTGCTGGAATCACTCTCAGAATTGATAAAAGATTTTGCCATCCTCTGCTGAAAATGGGTAGGGAAATACAGCACCATTTGTGAGCAGAGAAATTAGTGTTGAGCTGAAGTAAATGCTGCTACAATGTGTCCATGAAAACTCCCAAGGCAAAGGAAATAGAGTGCAATTGTGGAACAGCTCCATGTGTTATAAATTCCTATTTAAACCTCATTCTAAAAAATCTGGATTAGTCTTTAAATACAGAATGACATTTCAAGATTGCATGACAAAGCATTTAATTTTCTTAATTTAATTTTCAGTCCGCTTTGATCATATGGCAGCAGTTAAGCAACTACTTCCTTGCTCTGTCTTTTGCCTTTACATTAAAAGATAAAGTTTTATTATTGTCAGTCTCCAGAAAAGAGTAATTATTTTTAAAGCGACAAGTATGTCATCTACACATGAAATCATGCAAGCACAAATGATGTTAATATAAAACAGATATTTAGAGAATAAGGTAATGACCCCCACCATAGCTGTAAGCTGTAGAAGAATCTTTGATATTCTTTACGGTTTCTACTCGCTATTGGCATGCAAATGTTTTATTTCTTGTCTGATGTGAAAAGTGGATATAGTTGTAAAAGGCAAATCATTATTATTTCCAAGTTGTGTATTGGTTGGTTTTCTGATATCACATAGAAATGTTAGGTCTTGTATAAGAGAGCTGCTCAATCGAGTGAAGAGTTGGAGTGAAGTCAAGCTCCAGGTCTTTGCAAGTGCTGGGGGTGTTTGTGTGTGTGTGTGTGCAGGTGCCTGATGACAGCACAACCTGTTTGGTTCTGGGATTGCAAAATAAGCTTTATTTGCATTATTAAATCTTGAGCTACAAAGTTCCCTTAAATAACCTAAATCAAATCCCCAGAAGCACAAACTCTAGACTACATATAATGTTTTAACAACTTATTTAAGAGGTATTAGGTGTTGGCCTTGTTATTGCTGATGAAATACATACATACATATATGCATACACATCTGTACGCACACAGTTGTTTGGCTGTTTTTGTTCTAAATTAAACATTTGCTTGGCAAACTTTTTTTTTTTTTAACTTTGTGCATTTTGTCTTGTATGGGCCTGACTGTAAAGTATGTGTTTCTTAAAATGTTCTTGAAGTACATCTGGGACACAATACAATGAAAGACAAGACAGGAATTCAAAATAATTTTGATAAATAGGAATGGAGTTATCTCTCAGGAATATAGGTAAAGTTTATTCTACGTTATGACCTGGTGATGGACTACATGACCTTTTAAATTCTCCTCAAGCCCTGTTTTATGATTCTGTGATGAATATATGTTGGCAGTAGACAGTTGTATACTGTAGATTATTCTACTGCCTTTAATACTTTTAATGATTTGTGAATTTATAGGTCTTGCACATGAAACACTTTAATTGCATTTAAAATCTATTCTTATTTATTTGAAGATGGCAATAATAAAGGATATAGATCTTGTTTGGCTGTTTAGCAAACGTTATTCTTTCCAGCCTAAAATATGCTACAATTTCTATAAGAGGTTGCAAGGCAATAGATTACTGCTCTTTAATTTAAAGCTATCTCAAGGATTATACACTATTAATTTAATGTTATTTCTATTAGTGGCAATAAATAGGAGATAGTTCACTTCATTTGGAAAAGGAAATCCTGATTCTCAAAGTAGTTTGAGTACCATTCAGTCCAGAATAAGATTATTCTTACAGCATGTTAAAGTCATGGCAAGGTAGTCTTCAGATTGCGAGTGTAATTTAGTCTCACAAATAGGTAATCTTGTTAAAATATTGTCAGGTTACCCAAAATTGATTTGTGTGTACTAAATCCAGTGAATGCTAATCAAGTATCAGGTTGGGAGGCTTTAGTAGCAATTTGAAGTCTTTGATAGTTTCACATTGTTCCTGGATGCAATGACTTGTTAGATTTGGGAAAACATTTTAAGGCCTGAACATCCTTCCCAGACTGAATTCAAACGCACTACAGACTAAAGCATCTTTGGTAGAAGTAATTTTTCAAAGCCATGACAGTGTGAATCACTGTATTTTTTGTACCATTGTATTCATTTGTGCAGTGAATTTTTCTCCAAACCACATGAGTGCTGAGTGGCTTTGCCACTCTTTGGTATTCTTAATGATCTTGGCTTTTTTTTTTTTTAAGTAGTGGTTCAAAGAGACAATTAAGATGGTAATGTAGTCTCTGTACATATCAATAACATAAATTTAAAAGTATGTTCTATTTGAAAAATTCCAAGTGTGCAATTGTTAATTTGCTAAGGTGATAAAGTGATGGGTTTTTTTTGGTAATTATATGGTTATCATTATGGGTTATTGGTAGATGAACCCCCTGAAATGCAAAGAACAAAAACCGACTTTGCAGAGCCACCAGGAGCTTTGCACTCTCCTCACACCCCTCGGAACTTACAACATCTTATTTTCTTTCAACAGAAAGCTTTTCTTTACAGACTATGGGAACGCTGCCAAGGTTGAGAGATGTGACATGGATGGAATGAACAGGACGTGGATAGTAGACTCTAAAATTGAACAGCCAACTGCTCTTGCGCTTGACCTCGTCAATAAATATGTGTACTGGGTTGACATATACCTGGATAGCGTGGAAGTTGTTGACTACCAAGGGAGAAAGAGGCATACAATAATTAAAGGCAGACAGGTAGGTATTTATTTTCAAATGAGTAAAAAGTAATTATATTGATAAATAAATGAACATAATTCTAACAGTTACAGTCATTTCAGGGTTTTTTTCCTCTTTTTAATTTGAATGTGTTAGACATGAAAAGATCCATCTGCGTATTTTATTTCATTTCCAATTTAGCCCATTTTTGCCATCTAGGAACAGGCTTCCATGCAGTGTCTCATTAACATTGCACTGTGTAAGTCACACACCCCATTGTAAAAGACTTCAGGAGGAAAAAATATGGGTCGATGGAAAGATACTCTGGGATAAATTATTAATGACAAGAAGATGTCCTTGCCAATTCAGGAAGACGACACTAACAGGCACGAGGATGTGAAAGAAAGAGAATAGCAAAAGCTATTCACCTGCTCGGATCAATCTGGATGCCCTTAAATCATATTTTGTTGATGGCAACGATTCTTTTCCCAGTTGATCCAGATGTTTGGTGTCATAAATACAAATGCTGAGACTGTAGGAGTGTTTGAGCAGGAGTAAATCACTGCGTTGTTGTCGCTCCACCTGCGGGGAGCAGGGTGTAAAGGAAGGGTTCCTTGGTATTCCTGAGGCTTATGTAAATCGAGGGAAAATAAGCAGTGGCCAAACTGGTCCTGGTTGGTACTTGGACTCCCCAAGCTGGTGTGGGTACCGTGTGTACATCTGCTTCTGCCCGAGGTTAAACAGAGTGTGTAACAATGAGCAGACAAAATAAATGTTTTAACAGTTCTGCTGTCATTCTTTGCTTGCTTCCAAATTATTACTGTTTACCAAGAAACAACTGACCAGTGAAACTACATTTAAAAATAGGCAGAAAATGTGACAAAAGCCAGTCTACGTCAACTGGCTAAAGAGCAAACACCTTCCTGGTTTTTTACTCCTAGTCTTAAACCAGTTGTTCTAGAATTACAGGTCTTGAAAACTCTTTTATTTTTTTCAGCTAACATTTTAGAACAGATTCTTTAAAAGAGCTGTTTTCAGAAGCAACTAACAAATACTTTTACAGGCTTGTAACAGCATTGTACTGGTGTCATGGGATAGATGCTTGTTCTATCTCTTTTTCCTAAGATTTAGATGCAGAGAGGATTCTTTATCAAGTTCAGAGGGATCCTTTCTTCTCTAAACTAGCTAAAAAAGAAGGATGTTTGTTTCTTTCCATATGGGTGAAGGGTATAAAAAAGTTTGGCCTCAGTCACCACTATCACAAAAAGAGAAACACAATGGTTGTATTTCCACTCACATGAAAAATAGATAACTTGACTAGGTTTTGTGCCTGCATTGGCCAGGATTTAGAATGAATGTTACTCCAAGTTACTCCTCATTAGTCCAAGGAAACAGCAGGCCAGGGAAACCATTGTCAACAAATCCTAGGGATTAAAGTTTATTTTGTACAAGCATACTGAAAGATGACATGCTTTCCAAATGACACAAGCTTTTATGACTGATGGCCTGGGTGGCTTTCAAAGGACTGTTCATTGTACCAGGCAACACTTCCATTCATGCACAAGATGATTAAAAAAAACCCACATGCATAAATTAAATACAAATAATTAAGTCATTATAAAATGCAGTGTAAAAAGAATCACATGGTTTTAATAGTGTAAGTATAGAAAGTAAGTATAGAAAAGCTCTCATGGGAGTTAAATCCTAAAGCTTTAAACTGAGAGCAAATAGAAATAGGGAAGGAAGGATTATAATACAGAGGAGAATTCAACAGTTTGGTACAGATGCATCATTATTTTCAAGGCTGTTCTCTTTTCCATCTTACTTTAGTTGGATTGAATTTCTGTTGGGTCTAAATCAAATACTTATCTCAATTATTTTTATTTTTTTTTCCTGGGTAAGGGCAGAATGCAATTACAAGATTTGGCCAAATGGGGGGTAACCAGAAAAGACTGAAGGATTTGGGGTTTGAAGGGTTGGGTGTTTTTTGGGGTTTTTTTTTTTTTGGGGGGGTGGTGGTTCTGGTGATGTATATCTGAATTTTTAAGCAAATGAGCTAAGTAATACTTTGTGGCAAACAATTCATTGATTAGACTAATAAGATACTCAGCCTGTGAATATCTGAACATCTGCCAACAAATTCTCTTTAGTCTGTACAGCTTTCAAAATTGCTAGTGAGTTATTTTACATAAATCAATCACAACTGCCAGGTAATCGAACAGGTCCTGTTTGAGCAGTGATTGGCTAACTAACTAATGGCAGGTAATTTTTAATCAATGTGCCCAGGCACATCAAGATGAATACAATTTTAGAATTTACTTTTTGAGAAACCAGCAGTTATGTGTGACCATAACCACATTCAAAGATGCCAACACAAAAGGAACACAAGCATAGCTGAGGGAATGTATTTATTTATTCATTTTTATATTTATTCAATTTTATATTTAAGCAAATATTCATTGTGCATATCTTGTGCTATTTGCCTTGCCTTGATTATAACATAATCAAAAAAATACACCAATCCATAAATCCATATTTAAAACACAAGCTTGTGTTCTAAATATGTATGTTTACTGTATTTATTAGTGAATATTAGTAAACGTTAGCTAATTTATAAAGGTTATTATTAGCTAATTAATATTATTTAATATTAAAATAAGCTGTTGCGCTGAAAGCATGAAGTTTTTAAATTAAAAGGCAGAAACTAGATAAATTAATTTGGATTGCTAAATATTTTGAATTTTCTCCCTTGTACAAAGCTTTTCTAATTATAAACTTCAGACTACGAGAACGTGAACTATCCTTGTAGCGTAGTTTGTGTTTCTAACTTACAAATGTTTAACAAAACATTTAGGTATCCTTATGTACGATTCACAGTAATGCTTGATGTTTATAAATATATACCTAAAATTTTCAACTAAAATAATGGTATGAATTTTTTCTTTTCCAGATTAGGCATCTTTGTGGACTGGCAGTATTTGAAAACTATTTATATAGCATTAATTCAGATAGCCTCAGCATTTTACGAATAAACAGATATAATGGCAGCGATGTTGAGTCTCTTGCTAGACTTGACAATGCTAAAGAGATCCGTGTATACCAGAAAAGAACACAAACAGCAGGTAAGATCAACGTTCCTCTTTCTAGGAAACTTAAGCCCAGATATTACCATCTCAACATGAGGGAAAAAAATCTCCTTTACTTTGGGGGTAGCAGAGCACTGGAACAGGTTGCCCAGAAAGGTGCTTGAGTCTCCTTCTCTGGAGACATTCAAAACCCACCTGGCTGCCATCCTGTGCAACCTGCTCTGGGTGGACCCGCTCTGGCAGGGGGTTGGTGAGATGATTTCCAGAGGTCCCTTCCAACCCTGACCATCCTGTGATTCTGCTAGTTTACCTGCACCTCTGAGCTCCTAACACAACTCCTTTCTCAGCATTCAGCTTGGAGAACTGCCGAAGAGCCCTGGTCTGCAAATTTTCTGGCTCCACGCAGTTGCCTCTTTCAGAATTTAACACCTTCAGAATTGTTATATGTCCCAGGTTATTCATATGCCTGGGTCTTGGACCTCCGAGATTCCTGGTTGCTCAGAACCAGCTTTTCAGGCAATCTAGAAACCTCAAGGGAGCCCCTTCTTTAAGGTTGCCTAACAAGGCTGGAAATGTGGGCAGCCAGCCTGTCCAACTGCCACCACAGCACCTAATGAGATAGGAAATTGCAATTAAGTTTTCCTTGTTTTGTATAAATCTCATCTTTGCCTTCTGTGAAAGAAATCTTCATTTTCCTCTAGAATGGGGTGAAATAGTAGTTTCTGAAGTCCATAGTGCTATGTGACTCTAATTCTTGCTCTGACTGCATATCTTCTGCAATTCAGAACAGCAGCATGATTTGTGGGAGTTTTGTGTGAAGATAGCAAGATCCAAAATGTTTACAGCGATACTTTATGAGAATTTTTTTTTTTCTATGACTGATAGCACTAAATCGTTGCCGTGACTGGTTGGACAGAAAAGCTAACGCATCAATTCTGGTGATCAACATCGAAGTTATTAAACAGACTGGCTGCTTTGAGGGAAGTTTCTGAAGCGGGAACAAACTCTAAATTGATGTAGACTGGGTGAACTAATTTTCACCCTGTAGCTGAGGGCATTGATTTGCAGATGTCAGCATCTGAAGGAGGCTGTGAAGACTCTTTCCAAGCTTTAGGCTCCCCTCTCTAACCCAGAGGGAGTCGGAGGGGCTGAGTAGAGGAGAGAGACATGAGCACTGTGTAATCTTTTATTACATCCTGTGATTACTCTGTTCCTCTTGCCCTTCGTTCACTCTGCTATTTCTTTTGTTTTGAATGGATATCTTTGTTGCTTGTCAAGATTTGCTGTAAAAGCTGTCTCGGCTCAGTAGAGTTTCTGTATACCTTCAACAATATCGACCTTAAACCACATGGTTACTTTTTTTTAAAAAAAAAAACAAAAAACAAAAAAACAAAACCAACAAAAGAACAACTAAAAAGCCTGAAGGAAAGGAAAAAGAAGAGAAAAACATTTTTTTGAGCTAAAAGACTGTTGGCTTGTTGTTAGCCAGCTTAGTAAATGTAGGATAGCAAGATAAATTTTGTTTTCTCATTGGATATACCTAAAAGATTTAAAAAAAAAAAAAAAAAATTTGATATATATTAGTTTGTTAATTTAGAACTGTGCATTTGAAAATATGAAGCAGAAGGAAAGGAATTCTTTGGCTTTTTCAGTTGGATTTCTGTCCCAACTGTAAAAATTCAGAAAAAGGCTACAAGGCTTATTCTGTTCTTTAGAGTCTGCCCACGCCTGCCCCAGAAAGGTGTTGTGTAACAGGGGTGGATGAATAGCTGTCTGCCCTGGCATGGGATGCACTCCGTTCTCAAAAAGCCAACAAACTATCCAAATTAATCAAAGCAACACATAAAAATGGATAAAGAGTCGGCTACCCCAGGGGAGTGCTGCCTGGCAAACGCTCTGCAGCAGCTCACTCAAAAAGGGGTGATGGCACACAATGGCCCACAGATGGGAATAGCTGATAGCCACAAGGTGGCCCTTTGGATTACCTGTCTGTTTCGGGTACTGTCTCAGAAGAAACCACTTTCTTTTGTGGCTATATTCTGGTGAAAGATTTATTGTGACACAAATTCCTTTTTTCCTGTTGTTTTCTCCCACCTAATCTTTCTACGTGCCGATGCATATAATTATCTGGCTTTAAATGGATTTCAATGGTGCTGTTTTTTCGTAGTCAGAAGCCACGCGTGTGAAGCGGACCCATATGGAACGCCAGGGGGATGTTCTCATATCTGTCTGCTCAGCAGCAACTACAAAGCACGGACTTGTCGCTGCAGGACTGGCTTCATCTTGGGGAGCGATGGCAGGTCATGCAAAAGTATGTTATTTAAATCAAAGAGTTTGCCCAGCCAGTGGTACTTCAGGGTATAGTTCTGGGTGTTATTTAGCATCCTTATCAATAACAATAGAAATCATATGGGCTGCTTTTGGGTAAAATTTGCAACATGTACCTGACACTTTCTATATATATTCCTTTCATTCCCTTAAAATGATTTGATTTGGCTTAGTTCATAGAAGTGACAAATTAAACCCAGGATGCTGTATAGAGAATTCTAGAAATTATCACAGCTTTTAGGTTACTCAGTCTTATACTTTCTTTATATATAATGCATTTTCACAGCACAGAGGTACTGAAGTGCTGTTAAATAACTTGTCACACCTAATTTCTACTCATACAATCAACTCCTGTCTCAGAAGTGTCACGATTTGGGCTGGACTGGCCACTGCTGAACAACAGAAGCAGATCGTTCATGTGACTACCTCAAGCAATTTTGTTCTCATACTACTTTGTGAGAAAAAGTTTGCAGTGTTAGGTATGGTTATACTGAACAGTAGGTGCACCCAGTCCTTCAGTCACCTATAGCCGACAGCACAGTCCTGAAAGTTTTTGGGACCACCTATTTTTGTCTGGTTTCTTGATCAAATGGCTCCGATTCAGTTCAGATGAAATTTTAAACCGTATATCAATAGTACTAAAGATCTAAAGATATTTATCTTCGAGGAAAGAAAATTACCTTAGTATGCTTCAGTTGTTTGTAATTAACCTAATTAATTAAATTGCAAAAATCTGTATTTTGTATCTCAGTATGAAAGAACAGTGTGTATGGATTTATGTTCCTTCCTGTTTGAAAGAAATTTACTGTAATCTTTTGTCTCTTAGCTTTCTATAAGAAACGTCAGGTGAAAAAAATGTTGTTCTGTATTTGCTGGAGTTTATGGTCTTGTTAGATTCAATGATCACTTCAGTCATGGTCTACATTACCCTGATAGATCCTAATGAATTGTAAAATTAAATGTCTACAAGGCTATATGTGTCCATTTCACAGCAGATTTCTGTGATCTAGCATTGCTTTGCAACGTGAACTTTCACAGAAAAAAATAATTAGATGCAAGCAGCCCACTGAAGTAATTCGTATTTTAATTAAGGTAATATAATTAGCTAGATTTCTTGAGTTTAGATACCTTCAGAATATATGAAAGTTTAATTTTTGGTATTGAATAATGTTCTTGCTCCCTCACTAATTGTGCCAGTTAATTAAACAGTGACATTATGCACTGTAAAGAAGATTAGGTGGCATCAGTTGTTTACGTTTGTAATCTTTCTTTTGCAGGACCAAAGAATGAATTGTTTCTTTTTTATGGGAAGGGACGCCCAGGAATAATACGGGGAATGGACCTGAATACCAAAGTATCTGATGAATACATGATCCCTATAGAAAACTTGGTCAATCCTCGTGCTCTGGACTTCCATGCCGAAACCAATTATATTTATTTCGCTGATACTACCAGTTTCCTAATTGGACGACAGAAAATTGATGGCACAGAGCGAGAAACAATCCTCAAAGATGGTAGGCAATGCTAACTGATAGTGACATTCACAGAATCTCACTAAGGAGAAGCTCAACTGACATTTACAGATGGAAAACAGACCCAATCTAGGCCTTAACAGTGTTGGAGATTTATTAAAAACACAAACAAACAAACAAAACAAATCAACTTTCTATTTATTTTTCCTGAGTGCAGAAATGTAAAGTTTGGTTAAGTTGCTCTGTTGTGAATTCTAACTTTGTCCATTTAAGCTTATCCCTGCCAGTAAATAGCTTCTGCATCTCCACTGTATTCTCTCAGTGGTTAGAAACAGTGGATCCATAATATAGTTCTCTGTAATCACTCACTGAGCTGTCCCCTCTCCTTGTCAGCTTTACAGGACTTCTTCATTCCAACCTGTATCATGGTGTGGATTCTGGAGTTTATTCATGAAGGTTGGCAGAATGAGACTTCCTGAAGTACTTGCAAAGTCATTAGAAAGACAGGAAATGTAGGTGATTTAGCATTGTCTTTCCTGATGCATTTTTCAATGTATATGTGGAAGCAACAGGAAGACCTAAACATTTTTTAGAAACTTAAGATGTTTGTACCATTTATTATATCAAGGAGAAAATACCAGCAGTTCTAGTTTCCACCCCTCCCACCATGCTTCATGGAATCTCCCTGCTCTAGAATCAGATCTTGTCATACTAAATACTGTTTCAGAGATTGTCACCTCATTTTTCTTTTTCTTTTATGGACCCTTTTCATGAAAGACTGTTTCAGTGGGAGGTAACAACTGCTTTGTTTTCTAGTACTCAAATAAGCAATATGAATATTCATCTCAGCCTTCAGAGAGTTTAGTATCTTTACTTGTAAATTGAAGCTTGAGACAGAGACAGTAACTAAAATACCATTGTTTAAGCACAGGGATTTT
This sequence comes from Scolopax mira, assembly GCA_004320125.1. Lineage (NCBI taxonomy): Eukaryota > Metazoa > Chordata > Aves > Charadriiformes > Scolopacidae > Scolopax > Scolopax mira. Next base: position 57,610 of record BJBW01003684.1, on the reverse strand, counting down.
CATTCCCTGTCATTCATAATCCATGTTTTAATCCAGCTGTCTCAGAGAACTTTTATCTCCAGTTTGCAGTGTCATTTCAGCATAAGGTCTCTCTAGACCTCGGAGCCTGCACAAAGATCCTTTAATAGCAGTTGCAAGGAATAGGTGCCTCTTGATGCTATATTCATGATTGCTTAATAAAAGGCAACCAAGTAAATAATGCTCACCCCAATCTGGTAATTCTTCATTTTACTGCAAATACAGAAATGGGTCATACACATACACAGAGCTTCCTTTGCTGACTTTCTTTGACTAAACAGCAACCGTTTCATTTTACAGCAAAGTCATCCAGATGTGGGGTGGAGGAAGGAGTGGACAGTATGTAGATTTAAACATTACAAGGTAGTATCCTTGCTGACAGGTATTAAACAGGTTGGGGTTAGTCTAATCAAACGTGCCAACATACAGCAATTTGAAGACACTCTTTTAAAGAATGTTTAACTGGAACTTAATAAGAAGTACTACATAGCAAAAATACCAATGCAATACCAAAAGGAGTATCCAATGATTTATTAGTGGTGGTCCTAATACTTACCCCCAAAAATGTCACTGTCGTTTTCCCCTCCCCAGGAGTTTACATTGTTAGGTAGACCTTGGTGCATTTTCATGACTTTAAAATGTGTTTAAAGAACACTTGTTAGGGTATTTTTCACAATTTAAAAAATTAATACAGCCTCCAGCCTTACCACCTCAGCTTTTATTCTTGTCAGCTCTCAAGAACTCAGTAGGGGACAGATTAAATCGTTCCTTGGTGGAAGGCTACTAGAGGAAATCAGGTGTGTCAGGAGGTGGTTTAATATTCGCTCTGAACAGCAGGCTGTTAAGGACTCTATCTGTGGTAGGTGTCACTTCTCAGATTAGAAGTTGTCATTTTTTCTGACTATCAGGTTTTGCAAGAACAGATACGCCAGCTCAAACAACACTGTAACTCAGATAATTACAGTTTGCCTACACGAGAGCCTGATCCTACAAGCTGTTGACTGGGAACTGAGAACGCTGAGCACCTCGCACTGCTGGAGCTTGATTTTCCCATACAGTTTTAGCTGTGATTTCTTATTCTTCACTTCAGGAAACAAACTGCTGGGTAGTATTGATAAATATTTGACAGCCCACAGCATGGCCTAGCCTAGAGGTGGTGGCACAACTGCAATAGCAGTGTAATTTCACCAGGATCAGAAATTGTTGTAATTAAGTTTTCAAAATTGCATGTAAAACTAGGTGTTTAAATTCAAAAAAAAAAAAAAAAAAGGAATAAACCAGACACTTTTTAAGCAATTTAAATATTGTTCAGTTGTAGTAACATAAACACAAATTCTTTTTACTTCTCTGTGTCCCCCTTACTTGTTTGGGATGGCTGTAAGCCTTAAAGTGTAACTATTAGCAAAGATGGTCAAGGGATAACTTTTTACTTGAATAAGGTCAAAGTTGTCTGTAAAGTCTTTGGAAGCTGTTTAGCTGGTTGGTATATAGAAGAATTATATTTTAATTGGTTTTCATGTTAATCTAGTATCTTTAGTGTACATGACCTACTTGACATTGAGCTAGGCCATTTTCTACCAAAATACACACTTGTAATTCACGCTTGTAAGTTCTTGAATATTTAAAAACAACGTGGCAAATTCCTGCCTCTAGAACTAAAAGTTTCTAAATATCTTGTATCTATAGTCAATATATTTGGAGCCTACAAGCTAATTATAATTGTAAAATTCTGGTATTTTCCAGAATTACAATTTTTTCCAACTACCAAGTGAAGAACAATCAAAATGGTCTTTTATTCACATAATCCTTTTCACATTGAAAGGCCTCACCATCAAAAGCCTGGTTTACTGTAGCCAAATCAATTTTATTTAACCATTTATTTCTCAGCTAGTTTGTGTATTGTCAATAATTTCTTTCCTTTTATGATAAACTAACTCATTTGCATATTTATCTTTATTCATCTGTATTGCTTCTCTGTTGCTGTTGTGTCCACACAGAGGACACTCATAAGGGAAAAAGCACACTTAAAATTGTTACATGGCTGTCATGCTATGACTTCCAGTAGGCATCAGCTTCTTTTATTTTTCTGTTCTTAAACATTGAAAGCATGCTGACTTAAGTATCTCTCTTAATGAAGGGGTCCTTGTTATTTTTAACATACTTCATTGTTATATTTAAATGCATTTTCCTCCTTTTTTTTTTTAAAAAAAAGAAACAGTAAATACTTATAAAATTAACAAAAATTTAAACTTTTTTGCAATGACAAGGTATTTGAAAACATTATAGTTCTGCTAACCTGATAGGCAATATGGTGGCATTAAAATCACTAAAAAACTTTGTTCAAGAAAAACATTGTGAAGTAATTTATCATGTTCCAATGTTATTAAGATTGTAATGGCACCTTTTATAGAGGCTACTATTACATCCAGGTGTATAAAAAGCCCAATATTTAATTTATTGTGTAAAACTGTCATATTTTATTTTAGTGTATTGTTGATGGTATACCATATGTTATCTGTGGGTTATAAGAAGGAGAAAGTTTTCTTTACTACTCTAAGTAAGCTATGTAGACTGTGGCTCAGTAAAATAGTTTTGTATCCCCGTCTGTCACAATGAATTTCCTGATTTTTTTGTAGGGGATGAGATAGTTTAATAGAGTAGTAGTCTGTAAAGGTGTTGAGGATCTAAAAAATACTATTGGTGAAGAGTTTGTTCCAAGGAAAACACATCTGAGATGTTGAAAAATAAAATTTGTAGGTCTGCTAAAATTACGAATATCAGTAAGAACTTTTTGGTTTAGGTGATGACAAACACAGTGGCGCTGCACGATGCTGTTGCAGTAAAAATGACTCTGATAACAACTTAAAATGTCCCAAACCAGCACTTCAGGAGTTCATGGGGAGTTGTTGTCTGGAAAGCTGACAATTAAATTACATATGTCTGGCAGCACAGTTCAAATAGAAAACAGTTGTGTTCAGTTTAGCAGATTTTCATGTGCGAATCTGGTATAAATTATGTAGGATCGTTGATTTTACTTCATCAGCATTTTGTAAAAAATATTAATACATGATTTTTTTAATGTACATTGTGGTAAAAATCTCTCTGCATCATGTTTGTTCTGGTCCCAGCTGCCTCTGAGGGAAGGGCCAGACAAAGGGCTGGTGCCTGTGTCACGGGGTTCTCCGGGTGACACAGGGCTAGGGCTTCCTTGGAAGCGTTGGTGAAACACAATGGCTCCATCCTTCCCAGAGAAATACTGCCTGGACTGACTGAGGAGAAGCAGGTGGACAGGTGGTGGGGTTGCCAGAGGACAGGTCAGGTCTCTGCCAGGGCAGAGACCAGAAAAGGAGATGGTCACCAGTTCCATGGCCCAAGCTCCGTCTCTTCTCACAGTGTTTATGGCCCTCAGGTAACTCTTAACAAATGGTGGGCTCCTCATGTAACTGAGGAGTGACTGCACCAGGAGGGCCATGCTATGTCTAAAGGGTGATGCTTAAAGTAGTTCCTCCAAAGGCCAGGAGAGAACAACTGGAAATTCTCCGTATTCCACATCATGCACTTGAGCATTGGGTTCTTTCTGTTAGTTAAGGAACTAGGATTGTGTGGAGAGTGCAGAGCTTACCAGGATTTTGGGTAAGCTTGAGGGAAAATTTGTTGCTTGGTGAATTGTTTTACTGCTTGTCAAGTGGGCAAACCTCCACGCTATATGGAATGAACGTTTTTGACTCCTTTGGTTCTGGACAGAGCCCTACCACTCACTGTCAAACTCATGAGCCCATGGGTACATCTGGCTCACTAGAAGCTCTTTGCTCACTTATAGCTTCCTATGGCAACAGTTTGCTTGTATACTTACCAGAAGAGTAACTGGGACTGTTGTGGTGTCCTTGATTACACAGTTGCAAGGGACAATGGAACAAATGGAAACTGAATGCCCCTTTTTCTTATTTTTTAATAGGAATGAAACTTGTGATTAGGGTAAAAGCAAGACAATTTGCAGTACTAGAGCTGATCCTGGAAGCTGCTCTTGACTTGAGTCATGTTCCTATTTAGGGTTAAAATTAAGTAGAGCTTTGTTAAATAATCATTTGCCCATGGCCTGCTATAGTTTATATATGAAGGCTTATGGTTTAATACACAAGTTTTATGACCATTTTTTGTCTTTTATTGTCTGTCAGACTAATTCAGACTAATTCTGACAGACACAGCAAATATAATTCAGATTCAAGGAAATAATCTAACTATAGTGTCCATTGTCTGTACTAATGGATAATGTTACAACATAAACAGATGATATTAATCTCATTAACATCTTCTCTCTCTCTCTCAACAGATCTTGATAATGTAGAAGGCATAGCAGTGGACTGGATTGGAAACAATCTTTATTGGACAAACGATGGCCATAGGAAAACCATTGCTGTTGCCAGACTGGAAAAAGCTGCCCAGAGTAGAAAAACTTTGTTGGAGGGAGACATGTCCCACCCTAGAGGAATTGTGGTTGATCCTGTCAATGGGTAGGAAGTAGACTAATTTATGTTGATTAATGTTTGTCTTCATAGCATAAATATGGGATTGAATTTTGCTTGGGTTGGGGTTTTTAGAGTCATGCAGTTGTCTGCAATTCTGCAGTAGCTTAAAATATCTGTAATTCCTGTCCAGCATTCTTGCCTGAAGCCTTCAGAAGAATGTGTATGCCCAGACACTGTTGAACCAATGTCAAGTTAATTTGAATGTGATTCACCTTTTTCTCAAGCAAATTGAGTGTATCAGACCTCTATGTATTTTTAATACCAAGTGAACATTATAATACTCTCCTTTATTTCTCTCTTTGTAAGTCTCAATTTCTGAAGATAATTATAACCATATCCTTGTACATATTGGTTTACAAAACTAAATGAGACAGATACTTTTCATTACTTATGAGCATAATTAATTGTGATAGGCTGCATAATAAAAAGAACATTATATTCATGTGGTATAGTCATGGATTACCTAAAAATGCTCTGTTACATTTATTCAGGGAATTGTCAGTGGAGAATGATGTAGGCAGGTAATTCTACTGTGGCTGGATTGATTGCTGTTTTCCTAATAATAGAACGTATTTACACTATTGGGTTTTCGCTTTTGAGCTTGTCCTTTGAGGACGGGAAGTGACTGTTGAAAGGCTACAATTAATTAAGGTCAGATAGTAAGGATGTAAAAGCAGACCACAAAGCATAGCCATACCTACAATTACTTTGTTAAATTTTCCAGCTCAGTAAATGCAGGGCACAGGAAATAGTGTATGAAGACATATTGTCTAAAAAGGGCTATTATATAAAACACTTGGCTAATAAAATAGCTTGCCCTTCATGATTATACTTCTCATGGAAGCTTTTCCTGAGGGATAGCATTTATTATGACACCTTAATTATGTTTGGAAAATATTAATCTTGATTTAACCAATGTAGAAGCATAAACTGCATTTGGAGATACAATTAAAGCACATTAATGTACATGTCTGTTACTGTAAGCGTGTCTTAAATTATGGCATGATAACTAGGACAAGTACAGAGAAAAAGTTGACGGAGAAAAGCTCAGTAATTGCTGTTGAACAGTCATGTAAATATTTGTAAAACATCTTTTGCCTTCCAGTAAAATAAATACAATACTCACCTGCATCTCTGCCTGAGCTCTAGGGTGTACGTAGGTTTTATAATTCTGTGATTAACAAATCACAGTCAAACAAAGTGTTGTTTGACTCAATGTGCAGTGAAGTTTATAAGCATCATGGATCAAAAATTGATTTATGTTCTCAGTGTATATTTACAAAAAAAAAATTTAAAAAACCCAAAACAACCTTGTGGATGACTTGGAAGAGACAGAAAAGAAACAAAAAAGGTGCATTTGCATATTTGTAAACCTGTGTAGCAATGCTGCAATTTGTTGTCTCTTTCAATTCCTTATATAAAAGAACAGATTGATCAAATTACACTTATACATAAAAGTATGTTGAAGTAAAATTTTTGACCAGCATATTTGGTGTCATTTATACGGATTTGATAACAAAGCTGTTTTTCACTTCAGTGTTTCATTCCTTTGTAAAATCAGAATTTAAATTACAGAACATTATTCTTCAAAGTAAAGATAAGTTACATGGGTTAGGGTCACACAAGTCATTTCAGAAGTTTGTAGATTTTCAAAACTTAAATCTAGTGAAACCAAAGGTGAGGTATATAAATACCAATTAGATCATGACATCTTTAACAAGTAGGATCATTTAAGATACGTGATGTTTTTTCCTCTATGTAATGCTTAATAATTGAAATCCTAGATTTGACTTGAAATGTCTACTTCTAGTAAATGTTTTCAGCATATTGATGTCACTGTGTGTGATGTGATCTGAAATACTGAAATATGAAATTCATAGATTACATACAGATTCTAGATGTTTCTTCCCTTGAACCTGGTTTTCCTTTGCGGGGTGGGAATAAACCTAAGAAAACAAAGAGTGGTGTTTCTTAGTATATTTGCTACCCTCTGATCTTGTATAAGTTCAAGTTGTGTATTTCAAGTTGTTGAATTCATAGCTGTCACCAGTAAATTCTGTAATAAAATATGATAATCAGATTAATTCAAGAAGGGAAAAAAAAGAAACATAGGGTGTGTTCTGTGCTGTCCAGTAGAAAATTTCTCAGAGAACTCATCCGAGCTAACACTTCTAGATGACTTACTCCAATGCTTGTCTGATTTTTCCAAAGTAGCATAGGTAATTAAATTTCAGAGTTGTTTTGGTTATCTACATTGCTGCACTGTAAGCCATGAAACTATGCTAATATTCCCTACCAGATATTTGTCAAATATTTTCTGTAGTCATCTATCTTTCTAAACATTCTTGTGAGGGACAGAGTGCTGGTAATAGTTTTTTTGAGTAATTCAGCTGCTTTCACATGGGATATGAAGTTCACAGAATGTCAAGGTTATCCTGTAGCTATTAAACCTGAGTGCAATTAATTCATATAGTGCAGCTTTTTTTGATAGTATTAAGCATAATCAAAAGCAGATTTTCATCATAAAGGCAAATTAGACTTGGTAATAAAACCCTACCAAACCCAACACAGTAAAAGTTTGAACTTTGTGACAAAGTCAATAAAGTTGCTGGTTAAAAAAAAAAATGTATATTAAAAAGCTCATTATTTTGGTGTGAGTAAATAAGGTCTTAAACAATTATTTCACATCTCATGTCAGCCCATTTTTTATTTATGTAATTCATTACAGTATGAGCAAGTCCACCCTAAATGTCACTTCAGCAGCATCCAGTACATGGAGAAAGTAAATATTATTGTAGAAATAGCAGTGGGAAAAAACGTGCAAAAGCCAAAGTGGCTCTGGCTTGTGGAAATAGGGTTGCAAACTGCTGCTAAAAGTTACGGTATGATTCAGGTGATTAAAATGATAACGGAATGCTCATTTTTATAATTTCATAGCTGGATGTATTGGACAGACTGGGAAGAAGATGAAATAGATGACAGTGTGGGAAGAATTGAGAAGGCCTGGATGGACGGCTACAGTCGGCAGATTTTTGTAACATCAAAGATGCTGTGGCCAAATGGTTTAACTCTGGACTATCGTGCCAACGTATTATACTGGTGTGACGCCTATTATGATCACATTGAAAGGATATTTTTGAATGGAACTGACAGAAAGGTAAAAGAAAAATACTGCTGTTTTGCCACAGGCATGCTCTTTCTCTGGATTTTATTATGTTAAAAATACTTTTCGAGGTTTTTTAAGTCTGCATAACCCTGTGGCATATCCGGTGTCATCTCAGTTGAAACAAGTCCTGTTGGCAGTCTCCTGTAAGAGACTGTAATACAGCTTAAAATTTTCATTTTAGGAAAGTGACACAAAAGTTGATTTTATTTTATTTTATTTTTCAATCTATTTTGTCTACTATGATAATGAACTACATTTTGATTGAGCCCAGAAACTACAAAGAGTGTTTCAGGAGGAAAAAAAAAAAAACCCACGACACTACTTTTGGCTCTGCCAGAGAGGCTTTTATTTAACTTCACTGGATTTCAATGAATCTCAGTGTGCTGTGTGAGCCTTTGTGGTAACTTGGAGAGGGGAAGCTCTCAAGAAGTGCAGTCAAAGCTGGAGAGAGATTGTTTTAGTTGTTACTGATGGCTGTGCTAGCTAGATACAAGTCTGTAGAGAAGGTCAGTGGTGGTTTGTAGAAGGAACAAGTGCAGAACAGGCATCTGGAAAAGTTAAAGCTTAGGTTGAGTCTGATAAATTCGAGAAGGTTTAGCATCTGCTTCTTAAAATTGACAGCTGAAACTTCACCATTAATTGAGAATGACAAGTTTTACGTGTGTGGAAGAATTTTGTCACAAAATGTACATGTCTTGTGACTTGTCTATCTTTCACTCCAGATTCCCTCTGTATGACAGGCGTCATAGGACAGATACACAGTACTGAAAGTAGTAACTGTAGACACAGTCCTCCCTGGAACTCATCCCTGTACAAGCTCACGTAGCTTTTGTATTGTTTTTAAAATCCTTTCTATTGAGTGATCTGTTGTTAAGCCTGTACTAATGCTGTAGTGTTGCAGTTCACCATAATGGCTGGGTCAGGATTTACATTTAGCCCTTCTACTTTTGCTCCAAATCCATTCTGGGCCTGTAACAGATTGGGGGTAGGGGGTGAGGCTAAGCACATTGGCAGAAAGACATTTTTTTAATTGGAGCTCCTACTAGCCAGGCTAGACTTCCTGAAAAGTTCCTGGACAGAACAGGTCTAGGAAGGTTAAACGCAGCTGCCACGGATTACACACGGATTACTAGTGAGAACTGCTGATTTTCCCTCCTGCTGGAGCTAGTGAATAATAAGAGCCACCTCTCTACAGGTTTTATTTTAAAGTATGTCACATAATGGTTCTGTTTTTATGAAAAGTGTCTTCTATAATCCTGTGATTTAAATAAAATGTTTAACTGTTCCAGTAAAATTTATGTAGCCAAAAATAACTGGAAAATAAATAACTTTTGGTGCTGAAATATTTGTTGTCAATTATAGAATATTTTGGTCAAAATATAACTGGGTCAATGACTTCTTTAACTCTGTGTCAGTATAGTGAAGATTTTTGGGGGTGGGGAATTCCTACATAAATTCCATCAGTAGCTGGTGGATAATTGACTAATGGATTAATTCTGATCAAAAGCAGTTAACTGAGATAAGGAGATTTGACCAAAAGAATTTCAAGCCCAAAGAGAAAATTTGAAGCTCAAAAGGGGATGATATTTGTCACCTTGAAATAGTTGTATTTTAGCTGGTTCCTTGTTCTCTTGGGTTTGTGCCTCTAAATAGAGACAAGGTAGGGCATCTGATGAACTGCTGCCTTCTTTCTGGAGGCAAGACAGAAATAGATGATTGGGCATTAGTTTAAGCGGGGACCTCAGCAGCAGGAGACAACTGGAACTTGGTCATTCCAAGCTGCAGCTGCTGTGGTGAAGTATAAAGGCAAAGCTCCCAGAATTAGATTGTTTAGAGCTCTGAAGTTTTCTATCTCTTTTTAAAGTAAGTCGTTCTAATTATTGTATTGCAATTTACTCGATAGTAAGTTTAGGCTCTTTTTAAAGTTTTGGTTTCATTCTGTAGAGATTGAAAGTATTTTTAAACTCTTTATCAGAGAGCTCTTGTGTAGTGGTAGTTGCAGTTCTTGTGAAGGAGTCCTGAGACTGGAGCTGCAGCAAATGACACTGCTTTGGGATGTTTCTGCAGCCAATAAAATAAAGAGAAGATCTGTGGTGTAATTTGTAGGTTTATGTAGGAGTTAATAAACCACAGGTAGAAGGTGCTTGGAAGAACGTTTGGTTTATTTTGGGAATAAACTATATTTTTTTAAAGTTATAACTCAAACCAGAGAGGAAGTTTAAAGAAAGAAATAAACAATCTGTGCACTTCACACTTTGACAAAAATAAACCGTTCATACACACTATTATTTGATATACTTGACAGATACTCAGTTATATGAAGAACCAGACTGCATTTTTAGGGAAGGAGGTAGATATTTACTGAACAAAGTTGTGAAATTAAGTATTTATGCTGGTGCATAGAAGGGCTTTACACTCTTTATTTGATTTTATGGTATGAAGTTGTTACTTTTGGTCATGGAACCTCTCTCAGTATTCCTATTTGCCAATTTCTGTTCTCTGCAGTGTATGTCAAGAAAAATTCAATATTTTAACCTTGCTAATGCTCACCTGCCACTTGTTAACTGCAGGTAGTCTACAATGGAAAAGATTTGAATCATCCTTTTGGACTATCACATCATGGAAATTATATTTACTGGACAGATTACATGAATGGGTCAATTTTCCAGTTGGATCTGGTTACAAGGAATGTGACACTGCTAAGAAGTGAGAGACCACCTTTGTTTGGACTCCAGATTTATGATCCACGTAAACAGCAAGGTATTTCTAACATAAAATTGCTCCAAAGGTCTGTTATAAAAGGATATTTTCCCTTAAGTCTCCTGGTATTTTGAGGTGGGTAGATGAGCAACAGTAGAAAACAGAATATGACTTGTGGCATGAGAAAGATGCTTTCCAGTGTTTTGGTCCATTGATGCTGAAATTGATCATCTCAAGCTTACTAAAATTGAATCATAGTATTTTTGTGCATTTACTCTGCCTTTATTGAGATTTTTCCTGTGTTGAAGTGTCGAAGAGATACTGTGTTAATAAAATAGAAAAGATAGCATATTGGCTTATAGACGTAAAATATACTACTGCATTTACTTTTTCATAAGTAAGATCATAGATCCTGCCTTTTTTTTTTTCTTTTTGTAATTTTCTCCCCCATATTGGTCTACATCAGCACCTTATGACGACTTCGTGGTGCTGTTGCACAGAATTGGAGTGGCCTTTGAGAGTAGTAGAAAAATCCATAATTGTTGCTACTTATCTCAGTAGAGAACTGTGATAAAGGCCATCGGTTTGCACAGATGGAGTTTAGAAAATGCAATTGCTACTATATAGGTGAATTTACAAATATATTTTACAGAAGAAAACTTTGGAATCCATTTACTATGTACAGTGTTCAGATAAGTTGATGAATGTTTGGTCTTAATGAAAACATATTTCTGGTTAATGGCTGCTACCAAACATAAATCTGAATATCAGGAATTGAATGTAAATAATAAAATACTGTTTAAAAGATGACTATATTAAATATTTATGTCTATAGATTGTCATTTTTAACATGTAGAACATTTCCATTTCAACAGTTCCAGTAGAAAACCAGAGAGACTAAATTGTTGGCAGTCCTACTACTTTTGATTCTGTACATGAATCGGAAAAGTAACAAACTGTGAATTTCACCATTTATCTGAATGCTACTTAGTACAGATACAAAATTTAAAATATGATTGTTAGAACAGTGATTTTTTTTTTTTTAAGTTTACAGGCCCTATTGTGAGTATTTTGTCCCAATTTTGTCTTCACAGTATCATGACTCTCAATCTGGATGTGGGTACAGTGGCTTGCTCATGTCTATTCTTAGTGCTTTGAAGATTTGACTCTGTCTCTCTAGTTTGTCATCAATTAATGGTTTGGAGAGCAACCCATAAAACTGCTAGAGAATGGATAGAATCAAAACATTAGAATAAATTTGCAGCATTCTTAGGCAATATTTTGCCTTTATATTTGTTATAGGCATATATCTAGATGCCAAATGAATATACACATTTTTGTTTCTGTATTAAAAAAGTGATACATGTATGTATGAAAGTGTAATGAATATTTTCCCTATATATGATGCCTAAATATTTTGCATAGGTTTATTTCAGAGGTTTTAGATACCATAGTTACTAAGTATGTTTTTATTGGTTTTCTTCTATCTAATCCTACCAAAGTTTTTACAACCAGCAAAGAAAAACAACTGGTCATTTACAAAGGGAAGGAACAGTTTAGTTTTCAAAATGCTGCTAAATGGGAAGTGCATACCTGCATAGGCAGAATACTTGGTGTAATATCTGCATGTATAGGATTGTTTAATTTTATGTTTCATTTTGAAGACTTGGATATGTAGTTAATATCCTTTGGAGAAGACAAAGACTTCTCTATCTAAAAGAACATCTCCCAGTTTGTTTTTCCTTGGGAAAAAAACTTTTAAATGTCTCACTTAACCACCTGAGGCCCTACTGAAGAGGTTCGTGATTTTCTTTATAACAGATTAATGCAAAGTCTTCCCTTTCCTCCTGAATAATATTTTGATGTGTCCAGGTAGGCTTTCTTAGGGAAAGCCATTGAGATAAATACTTGATTATGGAGAGCCGAGGTGCAGACAGACAACTTGTAATTAGTACTATGAGCATGGAGGCAACACTGAAAGCGTCTCATCTGATATTCTAACATCTAAATTTTCAGTAACTAAAGCAAACTGTAGCATGTGTAGGACTCTGCTGTGTCCAGGTCATTGTAACAGCATGTTTCTTATCACAGATCCTTTTCAGGGACTCTATCTCACTTCTGGTGTCCTATAAAATCATGGTGTGTTTGGGTTTTTTTGTTGGGTTTGGGGTTGTTGGTTTTTGGTTTTTTTTTTAAAGGCCAAGTCTGCCTCCAAATGTAACCTTAAGTTAGCCGAATTTCAGAATACTTTGAACTGTGTCTGCTATCAATGTGATGATTGCTTTAAATATTTCTCCTTTATCCAATACTGAGAAAGTTTCTTTGTTTTTAGAGAAAAAAAAAAAAAAAAGAATGCAGTTGCTATTAATTTCCAAATAAGCTAATACCAGAGATAGAAGACTAAAATATTGCCTCTTAGATATTTTTAGCTGAATGAGCTTCAACCTTGAGGAAGAGGATTTGGCTCATTAATGCATTCTTTGTTTGAAATTGCAATTGGAATTTTATAGGGTAATGGCAGCCTTTAGAATTTCTGCTTTTTGTCATGCTCAGTAAGGTTTATCTTGCACTGTTCTCAAAGGAGCATAAGCATTCATTTTAAAGAAAGTGAAGCTAATTTTTTTTTTTTTGGTGTGTCGCTTCTTTAAGAGCGAAATCAAGGCTAAAATATGTAGCACAGAGAAAACTGTAGTAGTTCATTTTATGGTATGAGTTACAGTTCATAACGTACGTGCTTGTGCCTTAGAAACATTTGACTGTGATATTTGGAGGTTACTGTTTTGATGCTGCTGTAATTGTCACTGTCTGCACAAGCAGAAGTCATGCCAACTTGTTTGGCATTTTTATTAGGAGGCCTTTTACCCAATACTTGACAGTGCCAAGCCTGCTTTCCTTCGTATTATGGGTAGTAACACTAAGCTTCTTTTTGGTATCTCCTTAGCAAAAAGTTTTTTTCACTGTCTTTGGATCTCACGAGGCATGATCCTCTTGCAGAGGAACCCTTTTTTCCCTTGCTTTTAGAGATTAGAATTCATCACTTTCTTAGGCACAGTCTTTAGGTCTCTATGCATCAGGAATACCTTAAAAAATGGGGAGGTGACCGGAAGAATAGTAAGTACAGGAGTTGGATTTACAGTCAGCATATGAACCTGCCAAGGCCTGTGGGTATTTCCATGGCTATGAAGGGAGATATTGCCATTGCTATGTAAGTAATTCTTGCGTGCGCCCACTTACAGCTGTTAAAATACTTTTTTGGAAATCAGTTGATGTTTCAACTCCTCAGATTGCAAAGAAGAGCTGCTTGAGGCCCAGGCTGCTGCTCTTCATATGTGTAGTACAATCCTAAAAGGATTGCACAGCTTTAGCAGTACTTGAGGTTAGGTTTAAGGTACAAACATAAATGAATACTCATGAAACCACAGAAGTACAATAATTACTAAGCAGTAATTCTTAGTGTATCTTTTATATTAAAAGATTAAACAAATGTATATGGTTTCCATAATGTGGGGTTTTTTTTCTGAGAAAGATGACTGAGATGCAAGTATGTTGTTTTATCTCTGGACTAATTTTTTAGCAAATTAAAATGGAACCAGCCTAATTTAATCATATGCAAGTGGCAGGGCAGCAGCTGTTTTAAAAGCTGGAAAATTAATGAAAGGTATGATAATAGCTTCGAAAGTAGTTTTAAAATTTTGGGATTATTTTAAGAACAACCATATATCATAGATGTTATGAACAGCAGTTGAGGAAATTTAAACTCATAAATACTTGGTAGCTACTCAATACTCTACTCAATAAAGAGTTCCATACTCTACTCAATAAAGACTTAACCTGGTTGTTGCACTCTATTTCAGGAGACATTTTAGCCTAGGAGTCTCTTCAGTGAGACTGACAGGACTGAAGATCTCATTGTACCTTCAAGTTGAAGACTTCCTTAAAGCTTACTTTATAAACTTTTTTTTTAATCTAGGATCTTGTTCCTTTAACTCTTGGTTCTTGTGTTTTACTTGTTGTCATCCTCTCTTTTATCACTTAAGTAACCTACTGTGCTGTAGTTTGTCATCACAATTATAAGGTTAAGAAGGAACTTTTCATTTTCAAGATGGACCAGTTGACTTTCATCTAGTAGTTGATTTTATTTATTTTATTTATTTTAAGTTTGCACTAGTCTTCAGAATCATCATGGGTTTTCGAAGTGTTATCTGTATTTGTCTTAAATAGTTTGTTTTTTTTTTTTTTTCTATAGCCTTATTCTTTTTTAGGGATCTGACAAACTCACGTATATTCGTTAATTACATCACTGCAAGTTTTCTAGATTTTTCTTGAATCTATAACTTTGGATTCACTTTTGAAGGTTATATTTTGTTTTGTTTGTTTTTACATCTGCTTCTATCTTCTTAAAGGTTGTTTGACTGATGTGGTTTTTTTTATTTGTGTAATGGGTAGCCTGTAAAGACGTAGAGAGTTTCAAGGCTATCTTTTCTGAGGTGATATTACAGAATTACAGAATCACAGAATATTGTACCTGTTTTCCAAGATTTAGATGCAAATACATCTCTTGTTCATATTTGGGTTTTGGTGAGCAGAGGCATAATAAAGGAGTTGATTTTTGAACAAAGTTTTATGTCATAGCCTAAAACATGATGATACGGGTGTGTTCTTGCTGTTTCTCTCACACCCTGCCCAATGAAAGCACAATGACCACAGCAACTTCCCACAGGATTCTGTATTAATTACTTTCCACAAATGTATTTGAACATTCAGCGGGGAACTAATGGACTGTAGACACATTTACTTCTGAAAAGTGATGTATGGTAGGTCACAAAAAAGTCTAGGAGTACATTATTATGAAATGCTCAAAGTCTGTGTTGTAAGACCTATAGAGGCACATCTTAAAACTTTAAAATGCCAAAATGTTGTTATTTGCTAATTATCTGATGTTTGTTTGATAATTTGGAAATGTTTCCCTGCACGTGCAGGTATGGCTTTGACAGGACACTTTCATATACATGTCTGCAACTACCTCTATGAGAACTTAATATTATATTTTCTATGAAAAGAGAAGTAGTACTTTGAGGAGAGGCAATTGTGTGGAGTCTGTTCAAGTCTGGGAAGTAGATGAAAGCTTTGTACACCTGAAAAGGAGGAGCAGAGGAAGGAACACCTGCTATTTACTAGGACAGGAAGGTGGAAAAACCAGTAGTTTTAATTGAAAGTTTCAGCAGCTGTGAAAGTTTATAGCTTGCCTGATGGTAGTCAGGTGTGATCAATATGGGAAATTAACAGAGCTTTGATCAGGAGAGGCTGAATGACCTCAGCATTTCATATCAAAACAACTAGGTCATGACCAAAATGACACAAACAGAAATCATAGCGTTTGCTTCAGTGGGCTTCGGTTTTAAGTCTGCTTGCCTAAGGATTTGAGATAGTGAGGGTGCAGCAGTCCTTGGTAGATGATGAAAACACCTGACAGCTGTCAGTATCTTCATGTGAACAGCGTACAGCTTTTGGGAAGAAACAATAACACAGAAAAAGAAGGCTGAGAAATAGCAGATGTTTTCAGAAAAGAGTAGTGGAATATCCGCCTTGTATTCTGTTTCCTATGGATCTCATTATATTTTTAATTTTGGTTTCCTTTCTCTTTTTTCTTGAACTGCATTTGTAGTCACGTTGTTTTAACATGTGCAGATACCAATATACTTCAGGACATTTGTTTATAGACTGCTTAATTTTTTAAAACTACTACATACATGTAGCTGTCATATTAAATATTTTATAATATTTGTTCATCTTATAAAAAAAGGAGATAGAACATTGTGAGCTGATGCTATAGGGATTTTTTTCCTGTTCTTATAGATTATTGCAACCTGTAACTAAAATTGTTTAAATATTATAACCTGTAGTAACCAAACTGAGAATAATGTCTCTAAAAATGAGAGGAAAATTGTAAAAAATTCTTCTTGTGCTTACATTCTAACAAAAAGTCTTCTCTAACGTGGCTGTTAGTGTTAAAGTTGCTTTTTTATTTTCACAGGTGATAATGCATGTCGTGTTAATAATGGAGGCTGCAGTACTCTTTGTTTAGCCATTCCTGGAGGCAGAGTTTGTGCCTGCGCTGATAATCAGCGTTTGGAGGAAAACAGTACAACCTGCACGAGTAAGATCTTTAAAGAATATCTGAGTTGATACTACTGTTAAGGGAATCAAGTCAAATCTTAAAATAAACCAAGAACGTGCAGTATCCTAGAGCCTTTGGCGGTTCTATAAGATAAAGAAATATTCCTTGAATAAAGACGGTTTATTAAATAAAGATTTTTTTTTTTTACAAATACAAAATATTAAGTGCACGATATTTGAGGATAAAATACATTGGAAAATATTTTAGAATATCTGATATGATTAAGCACTTAAATATTTCGCTGACCTCTTTAGAGACTTTAAAGGCTCTCAGAAATGCCAGAAGATGTTGTGATTAAATCTGTAAAAACTGTTTTCAGGTTATTATATGGACTAAGTATCTTAAATTGAAATCTGGCATAGAAAATGTTCATGCTGAAACTGTTCATAAAATATGTCGAGCAGATATATTTTTATATAATAGATCCTTACACAGACTACACAAATTTCACTGTCTTTTTCTTAAATATCTTCCTTGGATATCTTCACTGAAATGCAAATTAAATTAAAAAAAAAAAAGTGTTATTAAGAAAATGTGGGATTTTCAATTAAAAAAAAAACCTCATCAGATAGTACAGGCATTTTTTGAGTGTTTTGAATTTATATTTGTAACTTACTCTAAATTTGCTGGTTGGTTTTTGAGGTGGGGTGGTTGGTTGTTTTTATTTAATCTCATTGATCTATTTCTTGAAGTGTTGTGTGTAAAACTTTATATAGATCTCCAGCAATAAGCCTAGTAGAGATGAATAAAGCTTAAGGATTATTTCATAACATGATGAACACTATTGAGTTGCAATTACCTTGAATTTGACCCAAATGCATGGCTGCCAGAGCCATCACTGTTGCTAAAGAAAACTATTTTTCTTTTTAGCAGAAAATACTGGAAGGTGGACTTCTCACTGGTAAGATGGAATGTAAGCATTAGGAAGAGAAGTTAGACTCTTTCAGATCTGATTGAAGCAGGATTCCTGCTTTTTTTTTTGCCCAACACACTTCATTGCCTGGCTTTTTCCAAGGACTTTGATGTTCCTCACAGGGTCAGAGTGATTTGATGTATTTACACAATAAGGATTCTGAACCTCATGTTGGGAAATGTATCTGTCTGGATTTATCAATAAACTTGTAGCTTGATGCTTAATTCTACCTCAGCAGAATTTTATCCTTTCTTCTTTGCCGAGTCTGTACCAGTGCATAATGCAGGTGTTTGAGTTGTTGCTTGGATACAAGAATCAGCTTTTCAGTAATAATTTACTAGCCCTTTAATGTGCACCAGAATTTGGTCTGCATCTGTAAGAATATTTTCTTTTCACTGTTGATGAGGCATTGCAATATTTTAAGCTTGCAATAAATTTAAATATTTTTACGCTATCAACAAAGCACCAAATTAAAAATCAGTTTGAGTAGCATTCTGTTCCGAGTTCTTCCACTTATTAAAAATATATTACCTCAACCATACACTCAGATACGTGTGCTGCTACAGGCTTCAGGTGGAATTACCTCAAATATGCAAAGTTTACTAAAAATGTTCTGAAGAGCGATAACAAGAATTTATATCTATTTACGTAGAGGTATGTATGAAGCTGATAAACTAGATGTGCTTTTTGGCTCTTTTTCCTAGTTAAACACGGAGAAGTGCTCCCGCAGTTGTGCAAAGCTGAAGAGTTTCAGTGTAACAATAAGCGCTGTATCCAGGACCGCTGGCGCTGTGACGGGGACGATGACTGTCTGGATGGCAGCGACGAGCATGCTGAAATTTGCTGTATGTATGCTTTTACATTTTTAGCCCGCAATTCCAACTTTATTTTAAAATTTTGGAAAAAAAAAAAGCAGTGTAAGTCTGAGAGGAGTCAAAACAAAGTGATAATCCTGACGTCATTCATGTCAATCTTTCTTTTTCTTCTTTTCCTGCATGTAATAATAGTAGTCCTTTCAAATGACACTCATACTCATTTCACAGCATAGTACCAGAGCACTCATTGACATCATCAATTCTGATTCTTTAAACATTGGGGGATTTTGCTTTTTTCCCCCCACTATTGCATTTTTCTATATGGATCCATTTTTCTATATGGATCACAGGCTAATTCAGGTTGGAAGGGGCCTCAGAACATCTTTAATCCAACCTTTATAAAGCAGGAACAGCCTTCCCTCAACCTCTAAGGAAAGCAATGGAGCTATTAGTCCTGGACACCATTTCCAAAAACATGAAGGACAAGAAAGTGATTGGGAGTAGTCAGAGTGGATTTATGAAGGGGAGGTCATGCTTAGCCAACCTCGTAGCCTTCTACAAGGCTGTCACTAGTTTGGTGGATGAGGAAAAAATAGTGGATATTATTTATCTCAAGTTTAGTAATACTTTTGACACCGTCTTCAGTGTCATAAAAATAACATCCTCATAAACAAGCTGACAAGGATGGGTTAGGTAAGTGGACAGTGAGGTGGAATGGAAGCATTGGATTTAACAGCTAGACTCGGGGGCTTGTCATTAGTGGCACGATGTCCAGTTGGAGCTAAGGACTTACAGTGTACCCTTCTTCAGTAATGACTTGAACAGAGTGCAAACTCAGTGTGTTTGTGGGTGATACCAATGCGGGAAGAGTGGCTCGTGCACCAGATGAATGTGCAGTCATTCAGAGATGGAATAACCACAGGCATCAGTATATACTGGCAGCCACCCAGCTAGGAAGCAGCTTTGCAGACAAGGACCTTGGGGTCCTGGTGGGCAGTAAGCTGACCATTAGCCAGCAGTGCACCTCATGGCAAAGAAGGCCAGGAGCATCCTGAGCTGCTTCAGGAAATGCATCACCATCATGTTGAGGGACGTGATCCTTCCCCTCTGCTCAGCCCTGATGAGGTCATATTTAGATGACTGTGCCCAGTTCCGAGCTCCCCAGTATGAGAAAGATAGGGATGATCTGGATTGAGTCCAGCAAAGGACCACTAAAATGATTATGGGACTGGCAAATCTGTGCCAGAAGTTGGGAGAGCTGGGATTGTTCAATCTGTGGGGAAGGGAAGGCTCAGGAGGGATCTTACTAATGTGTATAAATACCTGATGGGAGAGAATGAGAAACAGGGAGCCAGGCTCTTCTCACTGGCAGGACAAGTGCTAATGGACACAACCTGAAAAGCATGAAATTTTATCTGAACACAAGAAAATACATTTTTATTGTGAGCACAGTCAAACACTGGAGTAGATTTCCCAGAGAGGTTGTGTCGTTTCTGTCTATGAAGATACTTGAACCTCAGATGGGCACAGTCCTGGGAAACCTGCTCTAGTTGTCCCTGCTTGAGTAGATTAGATCAGTTGATCTCAGCAGGTTCCCTCCAAACTTCAACATTTCTGAGATTCTCTAATGTATTTCTCTAAAAAAACAAATTAACAAACAAAACCACCAACAACAAAAAAAACATACACAAAAAAAACCCTACACCACAAAAAAAAAAAAATCCAAAGCAAACCAAAACCAGCAACAGCAAAAAATAACCCAAGCACACACACACTTCCAATTTTAAGATAGTTCTTTGTTTTTAAAAATACGGTTTTACTAGAGCTGGGTTGTTTGGTTTTTCTCTGTAGAGGAGTCTTGATGTTGAAATGAAAAAAAATAGAAAAATCCCATCATGTATCTGTGTCGTTCCTGGGGGATACTTAGCTTGCTATAAAATTAGAGTTGCAGCAGTGAAAATTCCTTTTCATACTCACTTTGTCACAGTGCTTCCTATTTCTATCATTAGATCGTTTCTCTAAACCAAATCTCCTTTACTGAAATGAAAATACATTTTTCCCTATCAGTTGTAGACATGAAGAACTGATACGCTCTTCTGTGCAGCATTGTTCTGTGTCTGAAAACTCTTGTCATCATTTCTCATTTTTATCTCTCTGAGACAAACCCAACTCTAATCTGTTCTCTTTTTTATTTCCAGTAGATAATGAGATCTTTAGATTTCATTGCTCTTTTCTGAACTTTCCCAAGATCCTTGGGGGTCAGTGTCCAAAACTGGCTGTAGGCACTTCTGCAGAGGCCTTTGTGAAGCTGGTCAGGCTGAGGGAATGTGGTTGTGAGGGGTGATAGTCCTGTTTGTACATCTCTGGGTAAATCCTTTCTCCGTCTCAGTGGCCTGATGTTGTGATACACACTGAGCTTGTGATCCTCCATAATGCCTCTGTCTTTTTCTGCATGGCTGTTACATAGCCACTTTTTCTTTTTTTCCCCTGCATTTATGTATTTTGATAGCTCCATGTAGTAGTCATTACAGACTTCCATCCTAATTCTTTTCAAAACACTTTTTCAGTTCTGCGTTCTAGTGCTTACTGATATTTTATTTTAATACCAGAGTTTCTTACACTAAATAAAGGATCTCAACTAATAAAGAAATGAGAAAAAAAGTCTTTTGGTAGAGTTGACTTGATTTTCATTTAAATTATTGTAATTTAGAACAATTCATTGATCAAAGCTTGTAATTCTCAAAGGATTTATTCAGATATAAATGAAATCGTAATCTGGTGTCAAAACTGTATGTGATACATAGTTTAAGTGGCCAGTATGATAAAAGTAATCTGTTTTCAGCAGTTGCTATAGTAACATCAATAGTTCTTTTTGACTTAGTCTGAAATGTTTGCAATTATGAATAGAACACACAAACAACATGTTAGTAAATATATATATAAGCAAAACCTTAACTACCTTTTAAAACAGTATCTATGCCTGGTATTGAACTAAGGTGAAAAAAGTCTTTAATTTTCAATTTTATTACATGAATGATACAGTTCTGTTCTCCAGTCACATTGCAAACTGTGTTGCTTTGTAATTATTACGAGCCTTGCAACGCTGTTCTGCTCAGTTTATTAATTAATCCTTACTTCCAATGATCTTGCACCCTACGCACAAGGCACTCGTGCAGGGTTCATGTGCTATTGATATCACACTTGCTCTGTGTTGTTTTCAATAGGAAGAATAGGTAGAAAGGTCAAAGATAAAAGCTACTGAAATGTCAAGGATAAGCCTGCAAGATGTCCTTTCATTTTAAATACCATTTGTTTCCAGATATATGTTAAACTTTAAAAGAAATGACTGTGGATGGCTGAGTAGGTGGAAAATACCTTGAGATTATTTTTAACCCAGCATTTGAAACTGTATAGTTTACTGCTCTTTTGTAGATCAAGTTTAGCAAGAGCTGCTAATAATAGACCCTGTTATTAGCACAAAAGAAGCAGAACATATATACCTGCTTCAGCTGCAAGAGCAGGCCAAGAGTATTTACATAACTCCATCCTTCCCCTGACGCTTGGTAGCTAGCAAAAACATGTTTTTCAGATGCCTTGTTCACTCTTGAATGCTAGTTTTTGTCAGTTTTACATGTGTTGCGTATTTCACTTTTTGACACCTACAATTTCACGGGAAGTAAACAGCAGATCTATGTGTGGTCATTGACAGTAATGTGCATCAGTTTAGAAGCATTTTATAACCTTCCCAAATCCCTGCTTGCTGTGGTATAATATTTTGGATATGCACAAGGCAACTTGCATCTGTTCCCTTTGGTGTTTTGTTTATATGCACTTCAGTTTGCAAACCTCCTCACATTGATAAAGTGAGATTGAGGGTATTTTTCTATAGGGAAATAACAACATTGTAAAATACTGCTACCTTTTATCACCTCATAGTTAATAGAGGATGATCTCCGCATTGACACTAGTGTGATCAGAGAATCTGTAATATCTATTGTTTAATTTATGATCAAAGTACTGCAATATTGTTTTAATTGACTGGTTTGCTGAGCAATTTGTTTATCACAGTCTTTATCTATACAAGATAATAATACTAACTGCATCACCTGGGAATACCATTTAATTTATTATTTTCATCTGTTTTCTCTGATTATTTCTTCTTTTTTTCTCCCCAGTCAATCATAGTTGTCCTGATGATCAGTTTAAGTGCCAAAATAATCGCTGCATTCCCAAGAGGTGGCTTTGTGATGGAGCTAATGATTGTGGTAATAACGAAGATGAATCAAATAAAACCTGTGCAGGTAAAAATTTTACTTGGTTGTGCATAGAAGTTCTCTAATTCCAGTTTTATAAACAGTTCAAGACTGCTTTGAGCCGAACTGAACCAGTCTGCTACTAGTAATCTGATTATTGCCATTTTAAATTAATTCAGATTTTGATGCCACTAAGGCTGGAATATAAATTATATTTTGCTTAATCTTTGTGCTTGACTGTGCTTTCCAAAGTAATTCAGCACTTAATCTGTCCATGTGGGTTGACTGTCAAAGCACTGCTTAGGTACAAACTTGTCCCTGCTAAATCTTTTTTGGCAGTTAGGATTTTGTTTGTTAACATGCTGTGATGAGTGCCATGTCATGACTAAATTTTATTTTATGCTGACAAAAGCATAATTAGCTATTCAGTTTCCCCTTGGTAGCTTGAAATTGTTTTCATTTGTGAGTTATTAACTCTATAGTGGATTTTTAAGGAAATACCAAGGTGAAGATTGTTTACTTATTCCACTGCAATAAATCATGGAGTTCCAAGTCTGCCCTTTGCATGTATGGTGGTGATGTTTAGTGCTGATCAGCAGAGTACACTAAACAGTCATTAAGTATGTGATGTACAAAATAATCAATAGACACCAACATGTTGACGACGGCTTAAAACTGAAATGCAGTGATAGACAACATATATTGTGTATTAAAATATTCCCTGAACTCATTTTCCTTTATTTACATATGTGTAGCAACCTCTTCACCTTGATCCTTGTGCGGTCTGGCTAAAAGCTCTCTGGTGCAAATGCAGGCCTAGGGTCTCCATATCACCTCTATGGCATTAATGTGGATTCTAGTACATCTTGATATTCTTTGATATTCAGGGGTATGCTTGGAGGATAAGAGTCTGATTGGAAGACCGTATTTGCATCCCTATGTCAGTTGGCTTTGGGTTGAATTTTGTATTCTTGTTTCTTCCTTTTTTATTTTTCTTCACTATTCATGTTTTAAAAACTAATACTTTGAAATATTTTAAATTTCTATTCCTCTATTGTATATTGAGCTATTTCCAGGGAGAAAAAGGAAAATTGAGAATAGCAAATGAAGGAATATTCTTTTGATTATTGGTGTTTCTGATGTCTCTTTTTTTTTTTTTTTTTTTAATGTGGAGTCACATATAGATGAACTCTAAAAGATTAAATTTGGAAACAAAATTTGTGTCACTGACACTGGCTTTGTAGTCACGGGTTCACATTTAGAATACACAAAATTATAAGTAATGTCAGTTTTACGTTATATTTTTATTGAAGTTTTACTGTTCATCAGCTCTCAAAGTAATTTATGGAGTTATATAGTATGATTTCTTTTAGTGATCTTTATTTCTTCAGAAGACATATATAATTTCCTTTAATGGATCATTACAGTTGCACACGTGCAATGGCACAGATTCTAAGAGCAGTGAGGCCAGGCATGTGACACCCATTTTTTGTGTAAATATGAATCTCACTAGATGATTGTTCATGTTATGAAATACAATTTGTTAATATTCCATTTGTAAGTTAGACCTTTTTAAACCTTGGGGGTTTTTTTGTTTATTTCAACTCTAATGTTATTTTACCAAACATTAATGCTCTTCTACCACCTGCTTTTGTATAATTACCTGTAAAACTTTAATGTTCTCATATGTTGAAGGAACCACTAGAAATTCTACATACCAGGGGTAAAAATTGAGTCCTGCAGGTGGCCTCAATTTTCTCCGAAATCAAAGCTAGAGAATCAAGTTTAGTCAGATGAGGTACAAGGAGCAGCAGGCCAGGATGTGCCCTTCAGACTTGAAACTTCTATATGCAGGCATGCACTGAGAGACCTAACAGATTTAGTCCATTTCCCTTGCATTTTTGGAGTGTTTTGTCTTGACAGCAAGAACGTGTCAGGTTGACCAATTTTCTTGTGGGAATGGGCGCTGTATTCCAAAATCGTGGCTATGTGACAGGGAGGATGACTGTGGAGATGCAACCGATGAAATGACATCCTGTGGTAAGTAAATTTTCTTTTGGAGAAAAAAAAAAGTAAAATTATTCTTTAATAAGTTAAATGTATAAAGATCTCTTTTCATGTGAACTGATGGATAGAAAAAAAATAAGAGAGGCCTTTTTGTTTTTACATGAACTGATAATATTCTTTCTGAAATTGCAAATATATTCAATTAATAAATAGACCCACAGTAAAGGCTACATTTTCTATTAATGGGTTTTTACTTGCAATGCCAAATATGCAGATCAATCAACACTTTTCTAGTTCTAGCCCATTATCAAATACTGTCTCCGTCAAAAGTTTATATTTATCTCTTCTACGTACCTCTTCACACAGGCCCCTTCAGATATTCTGGATGTCAATAAAATCAGACTGTTTCAAGTCTAAACAGGAGGATGTTTCGATGTTGTATGGTCCAGAAAAAATTAACATTTTTAGTTATATCATGAGAGAGTATCAGCAGCTCTGCTGACTGCTGCTTTACTGAGATATTGCAAGGGGAGGTGCACTCATTCTAATCAGCTGCTTCCAAACAATTAAGGTTTTTATAAGTCATCATGAGGGCCTGCATGTGTTTGGGAGGTCAGGGGGAACTGCTGTGAGCCTGAGAGAGGAGGAATCAATGAGCTGAATGCAAACTACTGTGTCAGGGTGTTTCCTGGTTAGAAAGATATCTTTGTGATATTTGAGTTAATAATAGGAATTAGTAAGTGTGTTGCACTATAATGGGATTTCAGGTTTCTGAAATTACTTATCAAGAGCTTTCAAGAAAGAATGCTGACTTATTTTAGTAGCATCAGCCATGTTAACATGAAGTGACACATTGTGCACAAAAAAAATTAACATCTAAAGTGTACTTGTTAGGTTACTTAGGCGTGTATTTTTCTCAGATATAGCTGATACTCTAACTTGATTCACTGTTATAAAGATATTTTTTTCCTTAATCAAAATCAAACTATGAAAACAATGTAGTTGATAAAACATTAGCTTTTTTGTGCCTTTTTTGAACGTCTTATCATTTTAAACCCTTTCAGTAGAGTTGTTAAAGTTCTACTACTGGTAACAGTTTTCTGCAAAAATCTCAATACCTACAAAGCATTTACAGTGGAGAGTGAGGGGGAAAAAAAAAAAGTAAATGCATAAATGAAAGTCATGGGCTGACTTTACGTAAATGCCTTGTGTTCCATAAACATAAATCTCCAGGACATCAATTACCAAAGAATCTATGGGAGGCAACGTGTACGATCCAATCAGTAAATTATGTTTATACATAATCCCTAAAACTTGTTTAATTTTGAATTATCCCTGACCCATTAGGAATGTAAACTTCTTACATTCTTATTTCTTAAGTCCATATGTAATTCTCAAAATCTTCTATAACTACATTTAAGATTTTTACATGTAAATAGTTGGTATTTTTCCTGGAATATTCACCTGCTTTCTGTTGCCTTATTTCTTATTGCTTTTTTCCACTTTCTTCTTATAATAGCGATATAAATCAGAACTAAAGATAGCTGATTTTGTATTGACAGTAATTGATATCTCATCTGTTACTTCAAAAGATAGAATGTTTAATAAATGCTACATCAAAATAAAGTCAAATGAATAAAAATGAGACTAATATTAAGGTAGGCTTCTAATTGCCATGCTTCAAATTAAGTAAGTTCTATTGCGTGCAGAGGTAGAAGAGGTGATTTCCCCCATCTGGCCTGGTCCTGTTAGTCAATTATAAAACCAAATCTCTAATATGGATGAGTCTTTATGAATGATATTGTCTCAGTTTTCTACTACTTTTTGGACTACTTTTCTGCTACAAGCTTGGAGGAAATGTTTGTAAATATTGACATTTTACTTTTGGATTTTTTTATGTCAGCATAAAGCAACTTTATGACTATTCTTTTGCTTTGCACTTGGCCTTCTCATTTTATAGTCTTCCATTTCCGGTCTTTCACTGCCAATGTTATTGCAATCAGAGAACTTTTTAATATAAATAAGCACATTGAAAATATGGTCTGTATCTATCGTCAAGCTGTAATATATAGTCATAATATATAATATGGTCGTAAACGTTAGCAAGCTTAGTGGCAAAGATAGCTGTGGTCTGATGGGAATACAGGGTCATGTTATATGACAGAGCAATGCATTTCAGTGGTCTGTGTTGAGGAAGGATAGGGTTTCAACCAGTATTTATAGTTAAAAGCCTTTTTATTCTCCCTTCTTGGTGTCTCACCTTTTTCTTCTCTCCAGATTAAGTGTCTGGCAGGTGCAAATGTTTGATACAATACACTTGTGTAATTTATGCATATCGGAGGGTGGAAGAATATTACTAAAGAGGATATACATTAAATTGTTTTTTTTTCTTCTTGAACACTTTCACAGAATTCCCAACGTGTGAGCCACTAACTCAATTTATATGTAAAAATGGAAGATGCATTAGCAGCAAATGGCTGTGTGATTCAGGCAAGTGTCAAGTGTTCTATATCTGAAATGAATACAGTAGACAGTACATAAATATCACTTTGATACTCACTCTTGTCTTATAAGACTGATGTTGCTAGTTTGCCTTATAAGTGGCCAGAGACTAAGTATAATATTGCTATATTGCTGACCTGACCTAGAGAACAGCAATAATAAGCTTCATATAAGGAATGATGCACTGGATATGGTAATAGTTACAAATACTATATTTTTTTAGAATAAAGTGTGATATAAACTATCATTACTAAAAAAAAAAAAAAAACAAAACCAAAACTAAGCTTGTGCTTATGAAACTATGTTCTACTTTTAGAGAACAAAATAGTTCCCATGGCCAAAGTATCTGATTTTCATGTTGTTTGTGGGCAAGTTCAAATTCATAAATGGCATTCCTGAAGAGTGAAGACTAGGAAGACTTAATAATGAAGTTAATTTCTTTTGCCTGAAAGAGAACATATTTGAATGACAATTGTTCAAATTAATCTTCTCTCAGAGCTCATGATATGGGAGTCATGTCTGCCAGTCCTAATATGTTGGGTTGGTTCTTCATCCACTGCAGCATTTGATATTACTGTAATTTTTAAGGGGTGACACAGTATGCTTACTGAAATCCTGTGCGAGGAGACCCTTCAGTGTTAACCTAAGTTATCTATCTTTTCCCTTCCTTGGCCTTAAGATTGTGGTAATGACTACAACATTGGGGTAATAAGAAACCACATTCCACTTATGTGTTGCTGTCTTTCTCCACCTTGCTTTGGTGCAAGTACACGGAAGCAATATTTGTGATACTCAGTTCTGAAAAGGAGTTCTGATGTCAGGTTTTCATACATGAAGCTCTGTGTGTGTGTGTCTGTGCTTAACTGTCTAAGCTAACGAATCACTGAGAATAAAATAAACCTACTGTGTTTGGAAGCCTGTGTGGTTACACACAACTAAAGAAATGAAGAAAATCTACAGCCTTCTCATGCTTACTTCTGACTGTGACTGAATAACTGTGAATTCAATGTAAGAGGACATTTAGACTGTCCAAAATGACAGAGTCAATTGCTGTTAAATAATTACTTGAATTAGAAGTAATTTTACCATATGCCTGTTATAGTAAACATAATATTTTATTTGCTGCACGTTATTTTTCTTTCTTTTTTGGAGATATCTTTTTCTCCTTACAGCTTTTATTCACTTTTTTTATCTTTTAAAATAATAAAAATATTCATATTTGCAGATGATGACTGTGGTGACGGAAGTGATGAGCTAGGCTGTATTCACTCATGTTCTGCTGATCAGTTCAGATGTTCTAATGGTAGGTGTATCCCAAACCACTGGGCCTGTGATGGTGACAATGACTGTGGAGATTTCAGTGATGAAACCAGAAAAAACTGCAGCAAGGAAGGTCAGCGTTCATTCTTTTTTCTTCCCACGTTTTAATACTTATAAACACATAAACACAAAGCATAGTTTATTATAAATATAGAGGACCCTTGGAAAAAGAGAAAATGCTTTTAACCTTGGTAATGGTTGGAATGGAAAATATGTCAAGTATAATATGATGATGCAGAAGTGTATCATAAAAGAATGCATTTGAAAACAAAATGGGTATTATACTGAGATCAGTTTTGTAGTTTTACTGTCCTGAATTATGCTAAACTTGATGTTTTTCCTTTTACAGAAATGCCTAGATAAATAGGTACTAAGATAAAAAGGTACTAAGCAGAATTCCCTAAGTTAGTGTTTATATTTTCTGGGGGTTTTATGTAGTGACACTCTCATTTTTGTGGGATCCAAGTTTATGTTCCGATGGTTTGGTTTGGGTTTCTTTAAATAGTGTTACTAAATAACATAAAAATATTTTAACAAACTACAGTCCTGTTTAAATGCAACATGTTGTATTTATTTATTTGGGAGGGGAAAGAAGATGAGGATGCTTATAGCAGAGGATAAAGAACACTCTGATAAGAACGAGGGAATATTTTTCTCTCGTATTTTTCTCATATTTATTTCCACAATAAAGTAGTTGTGCATGATTTTATTGGTTCTTTCTCATGAGTTTATATTCTAAATGTAGCTGCAAACCTTATACAAATAGATGAATTAGCAGAATGCTGTTCATGAATAAACTCCTTAATTTTTATATATTTATATAAGATATTATTTTTTAGCTCTATCAAAATAATTGGTCTGGAACTAAACTACTCCCTTTTCCCCCTGTTCACATCTATCTCAGAGCTCTCCTTTTTCATACGATACCATGTTATGTTAGGATCTCCCCCGTCTCTGAAATACCATAGTTTCAGCTCCTACATCTTCTGTGTCTTGCTCTGCTACGTGATGTACTCTTGTCCAGCAACTTGTCTTTAGTATAATTACAATAGGATGAAAGAATACAGATTATTTGGGGAAAAAAAACAGAGCAAATTTAAAGAAAATAAACCATGTATTTACAGGAAGTCCTATAAGAATTTATTTAAATTCCTTTTTATAAACAGGAATGTAAACTTTTTATCATTACTTTAAAGTTCATGTTATTGTTGTTAGTATATTATTAAATACTAGCAATACTTATAGTGATAATGGTTTGGGAAAAGGAGGGCAAAGCTAAAATTGAAAAGACCATCATCTAGAAAACACTTAGAGAATTATGTATGTGATGAATAATTGACATCACTTAGTTGTTATGTTTTGAAACATTCAAAAGTGATTATGTAGCTCTAGTGACCTGAAGTTCATTGCTGTGGAATTCATAAAGACTACAACCAGTCTGCCAGACCTGGAACAGTCCAAGCCAGGCAGGTGTCTTGTGTCAGTAGAGCAAAGATATGACCTTCCATGTTTTGTCAACTAGGAGACAGACATATGGACCTTCTTGCAAAGAAGAGAAGAATGAAGGACAAGGAGGGAATGTAGCTTGAGGGTGAGAAACAGGGCTTACGAAACACCAGGAAAAACTTCATCAGCCTTGGTCCTCCTTGCATCTCTAAATTAATTCTTGTCTGAAAGCTGTGCAAAAAAAATAATTAAATAAATTGGTATTTACCTTGAGCCTGCAGCAGAGGGGAGAGTGAAGGGAGTGAGCAGGATGAGAAAGGGTTTGACTAGAGCACACGTTAGAGTGGTGAGTTAGAAAGGATTAGTGAGTTTTGAGTGTTACAATTGGGGACTCTGATTTTTGGCTTCGGTTGGGAAGGGGGATTCTAAGTCATTATAGACTTGACATGGAAAAAAAATCCTCACATGAGCAAGTTCTTCAATGTAATTCTTCTTTTTCTAAGAAACTCCCTCCCCTGGAAGATGCAATGGGAAGGAATTTCAGTGCAGTCCTGATGGGAACTGTGTACCTGAGTTGTGGCGCTGTGATGGAGAAAAGGACTGTGAAGATGGTAGTGATGAAAAGGGCTGTAATGGAACTATACGACTATGTGATGAAAAAACAAAGTTCTCCTGCAAGAGTACAGGTATATGCTTGCAGATATGTTTTGCTTTCATTTACTCAGTTTGTGTCTGTCTGTCTGTGATTTGACCACATATCTGCTCTTGAATATTGCTTCTAATGCTTAATACTACTGCAGTGATGGTACTTACACCAGGAAAATAATATTAATATACTTCCGTAACCTGTTTTCTGATTTACAATATAAAAAGTTCGGGGTTTGAGATTATTTAAAGCTGAAATTGTTCTGTGTGATAGTATAACAAACCAAATACTTAAATGTAACACTTAATAGTACTTCGAAGTCCAAGTATTTTCTTCTTTTCCCTCATTGTCCCTACAAGTACGTTGATTGAAATGGTATAAAGTTATTAGGTAGAAGACTTCAAAGAATTAAAACTATACCAGTGGAAGTTGGAACTGCAATATTGGAAGAAAAATGCTTTCTTTCAGAATGTTTGAAATAAAATTTTGCTAAGTATAGTTCATTAAAAGATGTGAAAAGAATATGACAATCTTTACATGAGGGTATTTTTGCAAAATAGTGCTTAGATGGAATATTTTCTTATGAGACAGTCTAGTTAAGGAAGAAATTAATATATGTCAGTATTGTATTAATCTTTCCAATTTCTTCAAAGCTTAATGAAATATTTGGGGTAAAATAAGCTTTAAAAGCAAAATTTAGTTCAGGATATAAGTAGTAGTAATATTATTACCATTAGGCAAGTATAATTATTACAGGAAAGGAGAATCCATTCTAATGTCTCTGTGCATACCATTATCGTGTGAAGCATGATAAATCTTGTAGTCTAGTTATGTGAGCTCTGTCCAAAAGTATTTGTGAATGTCTATGGATACATTCTGAACAGAGAGTTCATTTTTAATACATGAACTATCTTATGATCTCTTATAAATGCTTGGAGTTTTACTGCTACTTGGGTTTTAAAGCTATAGAAATCATAAATACAAAATATTGAATTTTGTTTAATCAAAACATTTCCTTTTGTGTTGTTACTGTTTCCACAAAGATACATAGGAAAAGTAGCAGTTAAATGAAATAGCTTAATTCAGTAAAAAGGGGCTATTTGCTTTTAATAGAATGGTCTGTTGCCTGAAATAGATGGATAGAAACTCTGACACAGGAAATTCACTTTTTTCTGGTACTAAGGAAAAGCCTTTTTGTAGTGCTTAAATGAGGAAAATGTCTCAAACTATGCTACCTCATTCTGCATTTTTCTATGTTTAGGCATATCGCAAGGAGGGCAATATCTCAGTTTACTGGATGAAGGATGAAATGTGATTTCTCTAGCTACACAAAATAATACAGCAAAAATATTTTTATCAAACACTTGCTAAATTCAAAGGTATATGGCTTTGATTTAGGGGAAGGTGCAATCATGCTGCTTGGTTGTGTGGAATCATCTCTTTAGCAATCAATTGTGACAGTTTCATCCCTAATTTTTTTCTTTGACTATTTTCCTTCCATCAGCTGTGGAAGGAACAAGATTGCTGTTCAGGAGGAGGCATGTTGGTAATGCATTGGAACAGAAACCAGCAAAAGCAAATTTGTGTTTTGCTACTTTTCAGTTAAATTCCATATGGTGGGACATATGAGGAATGGGTTTATAAGAAATAGTTTCTGTCATGATCCTTCCAGTTTTCAGACTAAACATTATATTCCTTCTGGATTATTCTGAAGAAATAATGCTGTCTGGCTTCCGCGTTTATGGGAACTGGTCAGATGAGGAGCAATTGGCTAATTCTCCCCTTATTGATTGCTAGACTGTGACATCTGATTTCCTAATACAAAATATGATGGGTCTGGGTAGGAATCTGTGTGTGGGAGGAGGTGAAACAGCCAATAATACATCTGGAGGGAAGTGACAGTTGATATGAACAGTAATAGAGAAATATTACTGACCACTATTTTGGTTGCTTCTTTGTTTGTTTGGTTTATAGCAGTAAATAGGAGCTGCAGGGTCTTTACCTATTGTATTTTTCAGTGACTCTGGTTCTGTCACAGTGCCACAGGCATGTGTGTCATGTTGCAAATACAGCTTTTGTCAGTCTTCAGCCAAAGGTGATTTTCTGCTTAGAGTAATGGTGGTCTCTTGAAACCATTGTATCTAGCCCATTTTGAAATATGAGCTTAAGAACATCCAATAGAGAGTATTCAGTAACTTCTATATAGTCGTTTAAGAACTTAATAGTTGAACACTTTATTACTAATCAGTTTTTTGAATCTCTGCTACAAGCTTAGTTGATTGTTTTCGTGTTTTTGCTGGGATAAAAATCTTCTGAATATTAAAAGACTTCTTTCATATGTCTCCTTAGCCACATTTTTTAAAAATAAAATAATTTTTCTTTTGTATGTCTTCTGTTTGTATTTTACACTTTTAACCTTTAGTATTTTTGTTGGTCTTATTGGAACTGTCCAACCTGTGCAGTTCTTGAGGTGTAGTATCCGAAGTCAGCCAAAATGCTGCAGGGAACTTGAGGTGACAGATTTCAGAATGACATTTCTAACTTTTTTCAAGAACATGATGTGGTTGGTTGTAGTGATGTATGATGGAAAATATACTAGAGATTGTGCAGCAGTAGGATATGAGATGCAATAACTACCTGATTGAGATTGACTACTGTTAGGCTGCTTCTATACAGTTATTTTCTGCTTGTAAATTAAATTAGACTTCTTTTAAATTAGACTAGACTAAATTAGATTATACTAAGATCCAACTTCCTATTTTAAATTCTGTTTTTGTCCCCCAAAAATTATTTCAGGCTTGTACTTCGACTCAGTTTAATGTACATAAATATATCCTTTTTATTCCCTTCTTGCTTTGCAGTTAGTACTGCACTAAGAGCAGAATCTGTGCAATCTCACTTAAAAAGTCATCTAATTACTCTAATGATCATAATCAAGTACTTCAGTGAATACAAATGCAAAAGGGCCATGAATACTTCAGTTTCATAAGCAGTAGATCTGAACTGTATTGTATATTTATAATACTTGGTGCTTTTTATGTTTCTTTCAAGAAGCAGTTCATTTTATATGTTACCATTTTTAATGGTACTCTGTGGACTATTATTTTGTACTTCTTTTTGCTCATGTCTTAATAATATACCAGATGGAAAGAAATAATGATGAGAATTGAAGTAGGATTTCTTTGGAATGGAAAATAAAGAATATACATAGAGAGGAAATAAAGTCAAGGGGTGATTGTCTCAGTGATACTGGAAGAAGATAGCAGCAATAGTCCTGTCTGGATGGAGACCGTAAGTCAAGATACAAGTATGTGACAAGCAGAGAAGAATGGAGACATGTTGATACTAAGGAAGGCTGGGAATGATGGCTTTTTGAGAAAGATGATGGTAATAAGGAAATTGGTAGGGCTGCCCTACAGCCTGTGTGAGGGCTGATGAGGAAGAAAGGGTAAATGTGGAGAGATATGGCATGAAAAGAATTTTGGAAGAGGGCAAGACTTAGTAAGAGCACAATGGGAAGCATGATGTTCAAAGGGTGGGTGAAAAGGGTGTCAGTCATAAGGTGGGTTTACCAGTGCTGCTTCTACTTGTTCCCTCACTGCTCCCTTTCTTCTCTCACTTTTAGATCTTTAGAGCTGCACATCTTGTACAGCTTGTACAATACTACTTTAATAACCTTTTTGAACATAGT
This sequence comes from Scolopax mira, assembly GCA_004320125.1. NCBI lineage: Eukaryota > Metazoa > Chordata > Aves > Charadriiformes > Scolopacidae > Scolopax > Scolopax mira. The sequence goes on along the minus strand of BJBW01003684.1, from coordinate 23,429 downwards.
GATCATTCAGAATTTCTGACTGGAGGGGTGAATTCAGTTGACATTAAAAATTTAAATTAAAAGAAACCACCAAAGCAAATAAATTAGAGAATTATATATGTTGTTCCAATACAGTTCTTGTCCTGTGGTAACGGCTGTCTACTTTAGGCCCTGAAATTTTTTCCTCTCTCTCATTCAGGAGACGTTCATAAAGATCTGCTTTCTACTAAAAAGCTTTTAAATACCAGAAATAGCCTTGTTCTTGAAATAAAGCAGTTTAGTCTAAGTCCCAGGTTTGTTCTACAAAACAAGAAAGATCATTGAACATAACATTAAATGTGTTAAATGTGTCTGATTAGAATGTTCTTCCATTTTGATAGCAATGGGACTGAGTCCTTTCCGAGAAAAGGATGGGTCTGGTCTTTTCTCAGTGGTGCCCAGTGACAGGACAAGAGGAAACGGGCACAAACTTGAGTGTAAGAAGCTCCACCTAAACATGAGGAGGAACTTCTTTACTGTTAGAGTGGTGGAGCACTGGAACAGGCTACCCAGAGAGGTGGTGAAGTCTCCTTCTCTGGAGACATTCAAAACCCACCTGGACAAGTTCCTGTGTAACATGCTCTAGGTAGACCTGCTCTGGTGGGGGTTGGACTAGATGATCTCCAGTGGTCCCTTCCAATCCCATATGATTCTATAGGTCAGGAAGGCATTATAGCTTTAGGCAGTAAGGAGTACCTGTAAAAGGAAACTGAAAGCAACTACTCCACCAAAGTAGTTTTCCTACAGTTTGATGTATAATCTGTCAAAAAACTTCCTGGGCTTGGTATCCCAACAAAGACTACACAGTATGTAAAAAGATAATGTGTTGTACTTACTAGTACTTGTGTGAAATAAAAAATGTTGGAGAAGCAGTCAGAGCTTCTGATTCACTACTTCACATGTATATCTTCTATGTTACATAAAAAAAGCTATGGAAAAGAACAGATACACCATTGAAGCAATTAATTTGAGATGAAATCTTACTTAAAAGGTTCCTGGAAACCGAAAGTGTGAATTTCAATAAGGGGCAATAAATAATATCACTGAATTTTAAGTAACAGTTTCAAGACAGTCATAATACTTCATTAAGTCTATCTCTAGAACTTTGGCAAAGATTAATTCCTTGAAAGTATATTCTGCTTAAGAACATGTCATAGCTATCATAGTGGAAGATTAATCTTTTATTATAAAATATATCTTCATTAAGGTAAGAGAAAGGCTGGGAAACTGATTTGCTCTGTAAATATTTGTATGTATAAAAGATTAAAAAACAGATTAAGAGCTCTACTGGAAGCAACGTCAATTTACTCAGAGATCTGGTTGGTGTGCTTGACGTTGGTGTTTTTCATTAGCTTTCATTCTATTGCTGTGTTATAATAATATATAAAATCAATGATCATTTCAAGATAATAATGAATATGGACACTTTTTAGAAACACTTGTGATTTCATTTAATGAACAACTGCATATATATAACGCGTGCAACTTCATTTCCCTGTGTCAGTGCAATTCTGTCTTTTCAATGTAGGATATTTGGGACATTTTCCACTATAGAAATTGGTGAAAGCTTTTCATTCTAATTGGCACCACCCCCTGTTTAATTCTTTTAGGTGACTTTGCATTTCTTTCTTTCCTTCTCCAAGGGTGAAGGCAGTCTCACATTTGCCTTGTGAGATGCTGCCTGAATGTGTTTTTTCCATTGGTCTTGTTTCATTGTATTTTACTCTGTTGTCATACTGTTTGGACAGTGGCACCCTTCCCACTAAAAGAAGAGAAAACATCAAAAGAAAAGCATTACGCTGATCCTAAGCAGATATTTCCTTTCAAAGGAAATTGAAATTTGCTACTGTATTATGGTAGACAGCAGAGTTATGGTTAGGGAGATTTGCTACGTTGTGTGGACAGTTGTATAGAACTTCTGCTGAGGTGGTTTGGTTTTATATTGAGCCGTGATCCAGAGTAAAAGACAGCTTGTAGCAGATTTGACACTGAAGGTGAAGTAAAGAACCAAAAAGGTTAGGGTTTTACCCTAGTTGATTATTTCACACTGTCACTCGCTTCCCCCACAAAGTCATAAGTCTCAATTTCCTACTGGGAAGATTGCTGCTGAACTGGAGAGGTTGGGCAGAAAGTCGTGTCAGTTCAAGTTTGCAGTTACCAGTCTCAGGCATTACCAGTCACTCCCTGGGCATCCACCAGCATTGCTGTCAACAGATCCAGTCAGGATCTTTTTTCTCCCATTCCAGCCTGATTTTCTCAGGCAGAAATACAGTACAAGATCATTTTCCTAACTTGTGGTTCTACCTGTTGTCTCTTTATTTGTTGGAGAATAAGTGCATGCCACTTCTGTTCTACACAAGTGTTAACAAAATTTGCAAGTAGCCCCTACTGGTTGTAGTTAACGCGTCACAAGTTTAAGCTTGAGAGTTGAAAAATGATTTGGGACAGGAACACACACCACACATAAATGCCTGCGTTCAAAATCTCAAGTTATTTTTCACCTATTGAAGTCCCTGACATGGGTGATTCTAATTTAATACCATCTAATTGGGTGATTAAATGTATGTTTTTTAAAGATCATAACTCCTTTCTTATTCAAGAGACTGTCTTGCACTTCTAAGCAATCATGGAGAACACAAAAGTGGAAATTCCACACACAACCCTCCTTTTGAGGAGTGAAGGAAACAATCTGAACCCTGGTTTGGTAAAACTGAAGTAATGTACAAAGTTTCATCTGTTGAAGTTATTTTGTCTAAAAGCTGAACATTTATCTAACATAATCTGGGAATGTATTGTGTGTACTGCCTAGAAAGACTTTTCTTTCTGAAAACCAGCAGGTTTTCATGTATTGAAACACTGCTCTCATGGAAGCCTGTTGGAGTAGAAGGTAAAGAAAGAGAAGTGAAGAAAAGCAGAAATTAAAAAAAATAAATAAATTAAACATTTTAGTATAATTTGATATGTTTAACAGGTTATGAGGATATGTCTCACTTGCATGTGGTTCTGTTCCATGTAGAAATAATTAGGATTGAAGTTGTTTGGAAAACTAGAGTGTAAACACTGATATGGATGATGCTTCAGAGTCTAAGTACAAGTTGGTTTCTTTCTGCTCATCAAGAGGAAAGTACTATTAATAGGAAACCATTAAAAATAAAAAAATCTGTGTAATGTTACTGAAGATTTTCTCTAAAGTTTGCTTCCAGTCTGATTTCCTGTGTTTATTGTCTCTTTTCTCCAAGGGAGATGCATTAGCAAAGCGTGGCTATGTGATGGCGATATTGATTGTGAGGATCAGTCTGATGAGGATAATTGCGAGGGCTATATGTGTGGACCACCAAAATACCCTTGTGCTAATGATACCTCCATCTGCCTACAGCCTGAGAAGCTCTGCAATGGGAGAAGAGATTGTCCTGATGGATCTGATGAAGGCGATCTTTGTGGTACTTTTTAGACACATTTTCCTGATTATTTTTGGAAAAAAAAACAGTTCTCACGTTAATCTTATGGAAATTTTATCACAATAGCCTATATGAGGATTTTTACTGATTTTTAGACCATACTGGGTTTGTGTTTAAATATTATTTTCTTCAAATAAGGGAAAACATAGTTCCTTAGGTAAGTCTTTCATTTCCTAACCCCTTAAAACACTCTTGGAGGTAAACCGTTTTAAAGCTTCTGCAATATATGAAAGCCTTTAAGCTAATTTGCAGTTCCCTCCCAACCCAAGCTACAGAAGCTTGGGTTGATAGAATCCTGTCAGTAGCTGTGTAGGAGTTTGTGAAGAAATGCATTGGGATGACGAGTTAACATGTCTCCCTGATGGTGGCATGCCAGACAACGTAGGTTATCGCAGTAAAATTGTATTCAGTAAAAAAAAGTACAAAAATAATTTTATAAATCTGACAGGATTATAACAAATAACCTAATTAAATTAGGTTTAAAATATATGCAAAGATTAAATGAATAGGTTTTAAAAGAATTTACAGTACTGTAGCGATGGTTTAGGGATAGAAGTGAAACATGGTTTGTAGGAAAAACTTTAAGTAATTTTATATTTCTTTTTATTGTATCTACAGTGTGCCTCTTTCCACTGACCTTGCTTTCATAAAATATTTTACAGTTTCCAGCATGGTTACAAAGCATTTGGAGATGTTTGCAACCATTTTTACCCTCTAGGATATATCTTTCCTAGGAAGTTGCTCACTGTAGGAGACAGAGGTCACTGGCTGGGCAACAGCAACAATACCTGTTGACCTCTTATTGGTCAACACGTATTTCAGCAGTTGTTAATTATTTAGTTATAAAACATACGTAAGCATAAACTGAAGGGCAAATATGGGATGTTGAGCAACACATTAGCATGTTAAGTACATTAAGGAGCTTCAATCTTTTTTGTCGAGGTAAAAAAAGGCACAAAAAGCAAAACTTGAAATCTGAACCGTTAGATTATTTTGGGGAGTGGAAAGGAAATAATTCTTCTATAGAAAACTGTTGTAATTTTACATCTTATTACAAGTGAACAAGGCTTTCAGAGATGGCTTAGAATCAAATAAAATAACTAAAGGCACAGAGAGATTAAAAAAATAAAAGTGAAGCCTAGTTTCCAGTGCAACAATGGACCAGTTTGGCCCTCCCATTGATTCCCTGCATATCAGTAGTACTGTGAGGTAAGGAGTAATTCTATGCTTCTTGGCTCCAGAGGTCACAGAATTTCTCACGGACATGATTATCATGCTTTTAACGCATATGCTTTAATGTTTTCACAAATCACCTTCAATTCATTTAGTACAGCTTTGCAAATCATGTTACCTGCAGAATATAATGTGAGAGCACAGATACAGAGAATACAGAAGTAACATTCTCTTGTAGCTGTTTTCTAAAAGGAGGGGAAAGAAATCCTGACATTTACTACTTATTTGTACATGTTTCTTTGACAAATTGCTTGTGATAAAGACATGTAAGGCTTAGAGTTGGAGCCTTCTCCCTCAAAGCTCAAGTGGCTGGAAGCAGGGGAAATATTTGGGAGAATACGTTTATTTCTCTGTGCATCAGCACTGCATGGGCACTGTTTAATTATTAATGAATGAACTACTTTGTATGAAAGTCTGAAACATCTGCTATGCTAACATCTTGAAAAGTTGTAATAAAGCTACCACTCTGGATACTTAAAAATCAGGTAATTTAAAAAAGGAATATAGAAAGCTGTTTAACAAACTTAAAATTCAGTTTGCATTTCGTCAGAGCTCTTTTATCCATTTTTAGTTGACCTGGTGACTTTAAGAATATACAATACAACTGACTGCCCTTGCAGACCTAAATGTTTGGGTTTTTTTTCAGATGAATGTTCACTCAACAATGGTGGATGTAGCCATCAATGTTCTGTGGTTCCCGGAGGAAGAATTGTATGCTCCTGCCCTGCAGCATTCAGTCTTAGTATAGACAACAAAACTTGTGAGATTATGGATTACTGTACCAAGCACCTTAAGTGTAGTCAAGTATGTGAACAGCATAAAAATACTGTCAAGTGCTCATGTTATGAAGGCTGGAAGCTCAGTAAGGATGGAGAAAATTGTGTTAGTACTGGTAAGTTGAAATTCCGTTTATTTGCAGGTTGGTTTTTTTTCATAAGAAATACAGGCTTGGGTTATCCAATTACGGGGCTGATAGTGACCTGAAGTACTCATTAAAACTGTCCCTATTCTTGATACACGATGAAAGGGTATTGCAATGTTAGTTCCTTGCTTTAAGATTTTCTAAGAATGTTAATACCAAATAATACCTAAGTTGTTTGAAGATTTATACAGTTTTTCATGTATATTTAATATGTGGGGGAGATATATAAATGTGTGTGTATGCCTATATGGAATATGAGGGAGGGATTTTCTATATGCTTTGAAGAAATGGATCAATCTGTGACATCATGACATTGATCAGTTTTACTTGAGGGTTCAGAAGTTTTATTTTAAACATGCGTGCACACATGGAGTCAATAATCTACTATCTGTTAGTGTTCATGATTGAAGCTGTTTCTTCACCTACAACATTGTAGTACTCGGGTTTTTTTGACATCACTATAAGCCTGTTCAGCTCACTAATTAAGAAGAAAACCAACAGAAGCCAAAGTGGTAGAGGGAAATGCGTCTCATGGCTCATTATTGATATGTACTAAAGCATGATTACTAAGCTAGGAATAAAAACCTAAGCTTCCTATTGCTATTCACCTGAAATAATTTAGTAGTTAGTAGTCAACTTTTAATGGTTTTATTTCAGAAAAAGCTAATTCTAGTACTTCTGCTTTGACAATGTTTAAGCTAATTTACGAAACATTTTAGAACTTTGTTACAGTAGTAATGAAGCCCATAATTTACTTATGGCCAGCATGTAATAAAAGGATTGTTTCTTTTTACCAAAACAATGAATAATTAAAATTTACTTTTGTCACAGATGTTCTCTTAAATTACACATCTTGCCTTTGAGCTATTTTTTTTTTTTGATTCATTAAGAATGTGGTTTAAATTCATCAAGCTGGAATAACTGTTATAATTTCCAGAATGATCTCCAAATAGTCTTTGTGTTTCCCTAATCATTGCTACTATATGTAAATAGTTACTACTACAGCATGAGATCAGGAATGTATGTTGCTCACGTGTTACTGAGCTATGTTGATAGGAGACTCTAAAATCATGTTTCACTGGCATATTACTGCAGTTCTGTATATCTGAACCTTATTTTATTGCTGTTAAATTTATTATTTTATGACACTGGTTTAGTTTTATTTTCATTGACTTTTGATCAATCTAATTTGTTTTATTATGGAAATTTCCAGTAATTCAAAAAGTGTGTTCTTACTGGGTTACAGAAATGAGAGGATTAAAATAATTTAAGAGAGTGTTAGTGGAGGAAAGCTTGAAACAAACTTTAATTAAAGCAAATAGAAAAGACCTGAATTTGGAAGCTAAGGGAGAAAAACCCGAAGTGAAATATAGTCATTTGTGCTGAAAAGTAAGGAAAGCGAGACTACGTTTTTTTCAGGTTTTCTTAAGCCCATGAGAGATTTCTGCTTAATTTTTACAGGTTTTGGTGAGAATGTGAAGTTACAAATTGATTTTTTTTACAGACTTTCACAAAGACTGTAATATTAAATATATGGTCTGAGACCGGTGCTGTCAGCAAATACAAATAAAAAATACCTCTCTTTACAATCTGTAAAGATACTATCTTAATGACATCAAAGCTGCTACAAAATTATTCCATATTAAATATGACATATGTTTCTAGAGTCACTAATAATCTTACTCCCTTTCAGTTTATTTCTTTTGAAAGGCGTGATAAATACCCTGAAGGACAGATCCTCTGATACTTCAGTTGTTGACTGTGTGAACAGCATTTTAGTAAAGTGAGCACACTTTTGTCTCATTTGTGAATCTGTTAGGTTCAAAATGTCCATACTGTTTATGTCTCTGTGCATGAGATCTTAAATGGACATAAAGAAAAAAGCTTTCAAGTACTATTACAAGTAGAGTTCAAAGTGTTTGGGCAAAGATAAAGAGTCCCCCAAATGCCAAACTACTTCCTCAATAAGACCAGTTGGCATAAAGTAATTCTTAGAAGAGCCATAGTGATTTAAAATCCCTTGAACCTGGAGTAGACGTCTATTATATTAAAGCAGTAACTAATAATCATTTTTCCAGGAGAAAAAAATTACTCAGAGGAAAATGATTACCTTGACCTTCCATAGATTTTTTTTTTTTTTTTTCCCTCTCTAAAATATCACTTTCCTGTATCAGTCCAACATTTCAGTAGCACACAGAAATACACAGTAAAGTTAGTATGCAGCACTTCACTTTTTCAAAATATTCTAAAATCACTTACTTGAGTGTCCATCAGAAATGTAATGCTGATATGAATACTGAAGATGTAGCACTGTATGTGATTATTTTTTTCTTTTTGTTTTGGGTGGCATATCAGAATCAAATAATGTGTTTGTCAGAGTAATCTAATGAGAAATATAATGAGTTACGGAATAAGAAGTATAGAGAAATAAATTGCTTGAATTGAGCAGTTCTTTTCTTTATAGTTTCTCTTTCAATGTTTCTTTCAGTGTATTTCTCTTAGTTTTCCATGTCTTCCCTTATTTCTGCTTATGTTTTCTTCATTTCTTGAGCGTTTTAAGTGTGGTAGCATTTTTCTCCTTCAGAGTTCACATTCCACATCTTTTGTTTTCAACTAGTTTGCTTATTGCTGTTCTGGTGTATGTACCGTTACGTTACTGACTTGCCAAAGTCAAAATGTTTTCATTCATGTTTATGTTCGTATTGATTGAACTAAAAGTATACTACAGAGCTCCATTATTCAGATAGAAAATCAATATAAATTATATATTTTCATACTCTTCTTCCTAGTTTCTCTTGGAACACAGTTCAAATTAACTCGTGCTCATATATTGCACATCTTTTAAATGATAATAAGCATACAGAAAAAAAAAAGTTCTTGAAATATATTTAAATTTCATATTTATGTTCAGCTTTTCAGAATTTAGTATAATAAAAGTTAGATTAACTCAGAAACACTTAGTATAGGTTTAGTTAACAATGACTGTGAACCTTTTCTAAGCTGTGGGAACTCTGCTGTATGACTAGATACACATATTTTGAAATGAGGATGGAGTGTTTATATGATTGATCTGTTTTAGCTGAATTTAAATTCAATTTTGTTATAATTTCCAGATAGCTTTCAATACTTTCAGTTCAACTTGGGGCTGGGGTGGTCCAATCCTCGCTGAGCAATGTCAAATTTTTCATGACTTTTGTTTTTCAGACTTCTTATGAAGTTACCGTTTTCCTTTGAGTTAATTTTCATAAAAGCCCGGTGTAGGTTGCTTGCTGTGTTACTGTTACAGGAAGCTTCTGTTAGCACTTTTCCTGAGAAAGAGAATTTTAAATTAAAACCACAGGAAAAGGTGAAGCGTTATTCTTTCTATATAGTCTTTTTTGAGCACGTTGTTTAGGCAGTTTTCTTCTATCCAATTTCTTTCTTACAACTGTCGAAGCAGTTCATGCTTTATGTTTATATCATATACTTTATGCACCTACCTATATATTAAAAAAGCTTGGTGCAGTCATGAAATCAGAAGGTACAGAATTGTATGATTTTTCTCTAATAAATTCTTAAACATTGCTTTTCTTTTAAAAAAAGTTTTAAAGAATGGGATCAATAACCATTACATTGAACGAACTGAGTTAAGATGAGATTTTATGAAAATAGTCAATTGGCAAAATAAAAAATATTTGCACTCAATGTCCAGAAGAGAAATCAAGTGGGAAAATAACATCAATTTTTTTGTTTTGTTTTATAGGATGATGGAAGCATAACCCTAAATAAAATTGATTCAATTCAGTCTAAAAATTCTAATTCACTATAATATAGCTCATTTTATACTGCCATTGAATGATAAGGTTGGAAGGAAGATCAAAAGCTAGCTAATACTGCTGTTGTTTATCTGACTCCAAAGACCTTCAAGAAACCTTCAGTGATGAAGTTTCTCAGGGGTGAGATGTTTTAGTGCCTCACTCTCCTAAAATATTTTTTCTAGTCTTTCTGCTTCTTCCTGCTCCAGTTTAAGCCTTTAATCCTTGGCCTACTTGTTATTTATATACAAAACAAGGTTTTTCGCATTTTCAACTCATCAGCCTTTTATATCTTTGGAGAATTTAATGTGCTTCCACTCATCATCTTATCCTGGTGTTTTTTAAACTGGGGAATTCCAGTTTGTTCATTCTTTCCTTGCAGGCCATACTTTCTAGATTTTGTACGACTCTTGCTGATTACTTTTTGCATTCCTCTAGTCGATTCCCATCCTGTGCTGAGAACAGGGTACAGTATCACAGACTGCCCTCACCGGAGCTTAGGGGAGGGAGCGGAACGGTTACGTCATAGTTATTTCAAGTGCAACCCTTGAATTGACCTTATTCACAGTGCCATGATCTAATTTTCTAGATTCTTTCCGACAGATATAGTATCCCATCCGTTGTGTACTCAGTTTTATGCAGGTTATTATCCTTGAAACGTGCTCCTTAACACACATACAATAATACAATTCTAGATTGCAGTCACCCAGGTTATGGGGATTGATTGCTGCATTTAGGTAAAGCAGGGTGGTGCCTGGTCTCTGGCTCACAATTCATCAGCCAGGCAATAATTACTGCTATCTGTTTGGCTATATTTAAATAGCCTTATCATAGAGGAACCCTTGTAAAACTGCTTACTTTCTGCTTTCTGAATTCTTTCCAGAGAAATTTTGCCCTGTGATACATTGTCTTGTTTGTCACATTATCAATCATTGTTTTGCTTCATGTAGTATCACATCTGTGACTTCACTGTGTATCAGCCACAGTAACCAAGGATCTGAATTTAGATCTTTGTTATGGGAAGGCTAAGAAAGAGGGGAGAAAAAACAGCTTGTTTAAACTAAAAGAAACGGTGTTAATTTGCCTACACACTTTTTCTTATCTGCTTCTTGCTGTTGGTTATATTTCATAATTAATCAATATTGTACTTTAAATTTTTCAAAATCCCATTGGACTCTAGTCCTTCTCATCAGTGTAATTGATAATTTGCACTGAAAATTATGTAGCTTAAGCTAGACTTCCTATACTTCGAAAAAAACTCTTCCAATGTAGCACAGATTTATCAGATTTAGGTTTTCTGTTATGGTGTTAGTTACTGAGACACACAAAAGAACCTACTGGTGATGTCCATCAAGGGTGTTCTGATGCATTGGTGTTGCCTAAAAAACAATATGTCAGTAGTCTGTGGACTCCTGCACAATAGCTGCAAATTCATCAGAAATTGGGAAGTGCCATTAAAGTGTTTCTCAGGTTCAGATAACTGGTATTTGCAAAATAGCTACTAGTGACAGTGATCCTGTTCTTCATTAAATTATTTAACTACTGCAGAACTTTGAAAAATTGGCTTTGCAGGAAGTTATTCATTGCTTTAACAAATTGGAGAATCATTTGGAAAGTCCAAGCCAAGATTATCAACAAGTACTTCAAGAACAGAAACATAGCTCTACTGAGGTATCTGATTAACATAAATCATCGTAGCCAATTTAATCTGAATGTGCAATGGTTATCAAGATAAGAACATGAAATTAAACTTTACAAGAAGAGGTGTATAAGTATCTTTCTGTTTGGTGGTAACTTGTGTGATGTTTTTGAATATTTCATAAGAACAATGCAATATAGTGCCTATTGCTACAAACTGCTGATAACCTGTCTTTTATATAAAACGGGGGCTTAATTGTATAGAAAAAAAACACCAATATAATTTCTGTTTCACTCTAGGAAAAGGAACTGGGGGGAGAGAGGAGATGGATTAATGTGAAAAACTTGCTTTATTATAGTGGGTATACCAAGTTGATTCAACAGTTTATAGAACCCACATTTTGTCTGTCTTGTTTGTTTTATTAACACAGCTATTTGTTTGAAAAACTATTCCTAAGCTAAAATATGTAAGAATGATAATAAAAAACCAATTCTGTAGGAGGTTGACCTATGCAGAGAGCATTTACAGATACTTATGTATAATTTGATATAAGTTCACAGGCACAAATAATCTAGCATTAATTGAATAGCAAAGGAAAGAGAATTTTAATGGTAGTTGTGATGGGTTGTATCAATAAGCATATAAAGTGTTCATTTATTTGCTTGGTCATTTAAGGTCAGGGGTGGTGGGGTTTTTTTAAACAATTCAATTGAAAACAAAGTACATTATATATATATATACACACAAAAGATACATTATATATATTTTAGTAAAATGTTTCAACTAACTAGCATCTCAAACAACGTATAATTTAATGGATATTTTTTTTCTGAAACTTTTGAGAAAACAGATTCTGATTTTGATGACATAACTTTTTAAAGCTCTAATTGTGGATTTCATGGGGTTGAGCTACAAAACACAGTTCAGCAGTTGAATTTGATATTCCAGAATTTCATGTTTAATATCTCTAGATGTGATCAAAGATAATGCTAGAAGGGAGAAGTGAGAAGCCTGTGGGTCTAACAATGTATCTGAAAGACTCTTTAACAGAAGAGAATTGTTTTAATCATCTGTTTCTCCTGATAAAGTATTCTGTTTTTCTTATTCCACTTGTCACTTATATCAATATGTAACAATATATTTTTTTATTATTCTTTTGAAATGTATAATCTTCTGTTTACAGATCCATTTGAGGCTTTCATAATTTTTTCTATTCGACATGAGATCAGAAAAATTGATCTTCACAAACGTGACTACAGCCTCTTAGTTCCTGGTTTAAGAAATACAATAGCACTTGATTTTCATTTCAGTCAGAGTTTACTGTACTGGACTGATGTAGTAGAGGACAAAATTTACAGAGGCAAACTCTCTGACACTGGAGGTATGAATTTTAACTTTTAATTTCTTAACAGTAAGGACAACTGCCATTACAGGGTGTTGTAAAGAGCCGAGCTGCCATTCACAGAAATGGAATTTATGATGGCATTTTGTCTTTAAAAATGTGTTTGTCTAGGTTGTGCTTCATGTAGACCTTTTGTCATAAAAGTTTCTTTTTGCAACAGTCTATAGAGAGAAGAAAATAGTGAATGAAAAGGGCTGATATTTCTTCCTGGTTCAATGAGTGCAGTATTGACTGTTCTCATTTTTGGTAATTTACCTTCACCTTATTAAAAAGTATAAGGATTTATACGATCTGTAATAAATTATCTGCTCTCACTAGGTGAAAGATTTTGTTTCAAAATTGTATAGCATTCAGAAAGACTTTTTCTTTGCCCCGGTGACATAATTATGGCCCGTAACTCAATATAATCTCATAATATGTACGAAAGTCTTCCTATAAAATGTTCTTTGCTGTATGTATTCAGATGCTTTCATTCCTGCACGAGCTAACAGGCATAGCCATGTTTAACTTCCTTTTGTAGAAGTTCATATATGCATGTCGTATGTTCTCCAACACATTTTTTTTAGTTTCTTTTTTTTTTCTTCTCCTTAGTAGATGGTATTTGTGGATATTTTTATATCTACAGATCCAGACCAGTAAAGAAATGTCCTACACTGCTAAGTATGTAAAGACAGGCCAAGTCTTGCTACCTTTTATTAATGGTTGTGTGTTTGTATGAAACCAGTAAGGTAGTCTGTTGTTGTTGTACTGTATTATAATCACACAGAACCCAGGTGACTTCTGTGCTGGATTAAGAAAAAATAATAACTGGCTCCCTCAGTCTTGTAGCTGTCAAGAACTAACTTGCAACTGCAAAAAGTACTGTGCCTGCCTGAGAGTCCTGAGGGCTAACAGAATGCTTCTGAATTTGCCCTGTGTGTGAAAATTTTTGAGAACCTCCAGACAGTCTGGAGGGAACAGCTGTTTTTAAACTGACAGTATGAATTGTGAATGTGAATGCGAAGCAACAAAGGCGATTTACTGTAGAGCTTTTCAGAATGTGTAGCTCAAACAGGGTTCTCCCTGCCATTTCTGTCTTACCACGATCTTTCAATTTTCTCTTTTTTCTGATTGAGAAAGAACTGAACTAGAGCTGCCTTATTTTTGTCTAGTACTTCTAGTCCCTGGGAGATGAAGCATCAAAACATCCTTCACTGATGCCACAAAAGAGGTCCCTGGTAATAGGGCACATGCACGTCTGACCTTTATTGAAAGTTTCAGAGCTTTCCTTACTAAAGCATCAAAGAAATAAAGATATCTATTGCTGTCAAATTAATTTTATTTGTATATTGCCAAAAGTGTACTTATTTACAGCAGTCTATTGCATTTGTAAAGAAAAAATGTCACATGGAACAAAGTATTGTCATCCATCAGATTAATCAAGAATTCACTTCAAGAACATATGGTAGACTTGTATGTCTATGTTCACAGGATCAGACTCTATTAGTTCTTTAATACTTTTTCTCCCCCCTCCCTTTCTTTATTTTTTTTAAGGTGTTAGTGCCATTGAGGTTGTAGTGCAACATGGCCTGGCCACACCTGAAGGTCTTACAGTAGATTGGATCGCAGGAAACATATACTGGATAGACAGCAATTTGGACCAAATTGAAGTAGCAAAACTAGATGGCACTTTGAGAACAACGTTAATAGCAGGAGCTATGGAACATCCGAGGGCTATTGCGTTGGATCCCAGATATGGGTAATTGGACAAATATTGCTTTTTCATATTGCAAAGTATTTTAAAAGCACATGTTTAAGTGTGAAATTATTTTGTTTTCTTTTTTGCTGTAAGTTATAGTTCCTAATTTGATTTTAATATTTTTTTTTTTAAAAAAAATATGCTTAAATTAAAATATTGCCTGATTTTGGTAATATGCAAAACAATAGAAACTGTTTTCCCATAAAGTGTAATTTTTAAATCTTTTCTTTGGAAATTTTTGATTCCTTTAAAAAGTTAGCGTCTCATCTTTTCGGCAGAGCAAAAAAGACCCATATATGCCATTTATATTAAAATTTGTCTCTATAGACCTAGTAATGGAAGAAGAAAAACTTAATGGAGCCCTTAACTTCCTGTAGAGCTAGGTGTAGGTTCTGATTCTGTATCAAAATATAAAAATTATGATTCTTGGTGTTAGAGCAGTGTTTTGAAGCTATATGAAATTGCAAACTCATTAACAGAAACCTCATTACCCAATATTGTGTGTAGCCAGATCCTTTTAGAGTTACCACAACATAATGGTCAATAACTACATCCTCTTCTCATAATTATTGTTCTTTCAGGGAATAAAAAACCCTAACAAAACAACAAATTAAATGTCACCAAAAATAATATACATTACAATGAGTTTGCAGAATCAACATATTTAATTTTCTTTAGGAACCTGCTATGGTCTAGCATGTGTCTACACTGAATATTTATTTCAGAAACACTGCTGTGAACATAAAAATAAAACTGTGTAAAGGTGCCAGATTCTGAGAACTGAGGTCCCTCTGGGACCTAAATTTCTGAATTAGGAAGTACATGCTTTAATGAGTAAGGACTCTGCCCTCACAATTCAGGTGCTAGAAAGCTTATTTACTGAGTGCATCACTTATCTATAGAGATCTTTAAAAAGAGGTGTCCTGTTGGCAGAAAAATTGGCAGATAAGCTGTTCAAATTAAATAGTTGGGAGGGGAAAGAAAAATAATCAAATTGCCACTCTTCCTGAAATGGAAGGCTTAATCTGCCTTCTGAAAAGCTGGAAGCAATTGTGTGATACATTTTGTTAGAAGTGAGGAAAGAGTAAAATCTTTGAACACAGATGGGAAAAGCTCTTCCACCTTTTTGCAAATAAATATGAATAAACAAACAGTGATTATTCAGAGTAGAGGATGAGGCTGCTGTAGCTCCATGCTTGCAATTCCAGCCTGTAGTGAGGCTGTATTTCCAGTCCACACACACACAGATGTATGTTTCAATGTGCATAAACATATATACATAAACATGACTGGTTGTAAAGGTCTGCGTGGGGAGAAACTCTCAGCATTGACACAAACAAACAGTGCCAGTGGTCTTATTCTGTTAATCTCTCTGGCTGCTAAGGATGAAGTTATTTTACTGTGAAATATTTATGTATATAATGTGGATTTCTCCAGTAGCTGGATTTTGACACCCAGTTTACCCAGTGGCTGGCTCTGGGATTGCTGGGCTGCCCGGCTGCTGGCTCCAGGATGTATGAGCCCCCCAGTTTGTAGCCCCAGTCCAGTTGCTGGTGGGGATCCCACCATGCACACTGCTGTAGCTGGGCATAGGCACCTAGTCCTACCCAGCAGCTGGTTCTGCATCATCCCTGTCCCAGTTGCCATGTTCACAAACACTCAAATGTCTCAGACAGGTCCCAGACCTCATGGTGTCTCTGCCAGTTGGCCTGACGCCCCCCATCCCTCTAGAAGCCAACTCCCCAAGGTGCTTCGCTACCAGAGGCACGTCTGGCTGCCAAGCCACTTAACCCCCCCAGGGTTAACCCCAGGGGGTTAAGTTAGCCAGGCTTTGCCTTTGCCAGGGATCTCATGCTGACATGAACACCCTCACTCACTCTCTAGTTTACCACGTTCCTTAGTCCCTCTCTTCCTTTTCTCCCCTCCCAGTCCTCCTGATCTGTGCATTGCTTTAAAGGCTCTCATTATAATTTTTTGTAACGAGCTGGGTTTCTAATTATATAAGGAAGACAAGACAAGGTTGTTACTTTTATTAACAAGCATGAAAAAGAGAGTGCTATTAAATTTCTAGTTGTTAAAAAACTTCTTGAGTTTCATGATTGCTCTAACACTAATAATGAAATATTACTTCCATGTTACCCTATTACCTCAAGGAATTCATATTGTTGCCCAAATTCATCTGTTTATTCCTTTCATTTAAAACATGTAAAGGTTTGATTTTTATTTTTTTTTCCAACTATGTTTTACTGAACCATTTGCAATTATTCTCTCTACATTAATATTTCCTTTTATCTCTTTTGTTTTTCCTTTCCTCTTATCAGCATTCTGTTTTGGACAGACTGGGATGCAAATTTTCCTCGCATTGAATCCGCTTCCATGAGTGGAGCGGAAAGAAAGATCATATACAAAGATATGGACACTGGAGCGTGGCCTAATGGCCTTACTGTAGATCACTTTGAAAAAAGAATAGTATGGACAGATGCCAGGTAAAGAGATAACAATATTCTTCTTATCTGTTTATAAGTCCTTATTCTTACATACAGAAACGTGAACTGCATTGTAGGAGGAATGTAGTTATGTGCATTATGTACATAAGGAGGCTTGTGTGCAAATGTACAGTATGTACATTTCTTTAATTCCACTGCTATTATACATAATTTCTTCATGTTCTGTACCAGCAGACCGTAATGGCCCTGACCAGGCTTCTCAGGGACCTCCCTTTGCACACCCTGCCCATGGGCCCAGCAGCCCGTTTCAGCTCAGCCCTGGAGCTCAGTCCCTGCCTGCCTGATACCAGGGGAGCACCAGTCTACAACCCAGCTACAGCGCTGCCGGGCAATGGGCCCTGTTGGTCCAGACCAGGGATGGCTTCCTGGCCTGACCCCATCTCATCACTACAGCTTTTCTGGTGATTAGGGCTCTTGGCTGAACGTGGCTGCCACCCCTGGGGCCTGCCCTGCTGGCCTTGCTCAGGGGCAGTGGGATGTTGGCCTGGACAGTGAAGCTTCTTTCCTACCAGCTGTGGTATCAACCATGGCTTCTGGCTCCCTGTGCCCTAGAGAGCTCCTGATACACATAGAGGACCCAAGCTATTTCATTATTTTTTTCCATAAGTTTATCTGAATGGAAACTAATTTTAGTGCTGTATTTTCACAGCATGGAGGTAAATTTGAACTTAAAGTATAGAACCAAACCAGTATTTTGTACCTCTAGTTAAATTAGTAATGTGAACTAAATCATCTTTGAAGTAATGACTTCATTACTCTAAACATTCTTGGATCTTACCACTATCTAAGAATAACATTTTTATACGTTTTGCACCAATTTCATAATGTTTGTGTGATTTTAATTTTGGTTTTATTTAAAGTTAAATTTGGGGTTGTCTTGTAGGTCGGATGCCATTTATTCTGCGTTATACGATGGAACCAACATGATAGAGATTATACGGGGTCACGAATATCTCTCTCACCCTTTTGCTGTTTCTTTGTATGGGAGTGAAGTGTATTGGACAGATTGGCGAACCAACACACTTGCAAAAGCCAATAAATGGACTGGCCAAAATGTCAGTGTCATACAAAAAACAAGCGCTCAGCCTTTTGATCTTCAGATATATCATCCAAGTCGTCAACCACAAGGTGACTATTTGTAGAATAATTAATTGTTTTTCCTCTGAGGAGAAAAAAAAAGTGTTCTTTTTATATATAAATACCTATATGTAAATTTGCCATGAACTGACGATTCTTATTTGAATGTTGTATTCAGCACTAGTGTTCTTTGGGTGGTAATAGGATTTTTATTCAAAATAGAAGCTTCTTGGGCTCAGCGTCTGTGAATATTGCCCATTTGGACTCTTGTTCTTATCTGTTACAAATATAGCACTGAAATACATTTTTTTTTTTTATAAACACTTCCAATTTAATGTTGTTTGTTGTTTTTTTTTTTTTTTTAACTGGAGTTACTAGTCTGACAAAAGTAAACATCAGTGTTAGCTGTCTTGCTCCTCTTCAGAGGAAGATAAATTTATCTGTGAAATAAACTGTGTATACAATTCTTAGGTGTAAATATACACTTTGTGCTATAATTTGCCTTAATTTACTCTTTCATACTGAATCATAGAATGGTTTGTGTTGGATGAGGGACCTTAAAGATCATCTAGCCCTGCCATAGGCAGGAACACCTCCCACTGGAGCAGGTTGCTCAAAGCCCCATCCAGCCTGGCCTTGAACACCTCCAGAGACGGGGCATTCACAACTTCCTGGGCAATCTGGGTCAGTGTCTCCCTACTAATAATTTCTTCTTAATAGCTAATCTAAATTTCCCCTCTTCCAGTTTAAAGCCATAACCCCTCTACACTCCCTGATCAAGAGTCGCTCCCCATCTCTTTTGTAGCTCCCTTTAGGTACTGGAAGGGGCTCTAAGGTATCCTTGGAGCCTTCTCCAGGCTGAACAACCCCCTCTCTCTCAGCCTGTCCTCATAGCAGAGGGGCTCCAGCCCTCTGGTCATCTTTGTTGGCCTCCTTGACTTCTCTATTGCTATTTACTTCTTAGTCTTTTTGTTCACTCTTAGGACTGCAGAATATGACTTTTCTACCTAAATAACCCCAACTGGGTGGTGTTTATAAACTGATGCTTTTCCAATGTCCTATTCATTGAACAACTTTTATCTTAAAATAACATTTACAGTTTTCAATTTTAAATTACAGTATATCTTTCATGGGAGAATGAAGTCAACCTCCTGGAGGCATGGGTTTGGAGTTTAAAACTTCAAGAAACACCAGAACCTAGTTTTGGTGTCAGTAACAATCAAAACTGAAAGGAAGTTCACAGTAATTAAATCATAGGAAATTCTTCAATAATTTCTTCATACATTACTTTATATAACTTCCCATTTTACTTCCCATTTTCATCTCTATAAAGGTTACTTCTTCATGTGTGCATATTTCAATTTCAATTTATTCCAGCTTTTATAATATAACATCAATTTATAGCAGAGCAGGGCTGTACAATTACGGTAAGTGCATAGGCTTTGCCATTAGCTAGGTAGTCCAACAGAAGTAGTGTATGTAGTAATCTTCAGCTACATCTTGAAAATGAAAACTGACCAGATTTTATCTATCTGGTTGAATGAATATTCTATTTAATTTCTAATGAAAATTCAGCAACCTGTTAAAACTTAGCTCCTTGAAATGGATTTATCATTTCTGTCACATGGTAAAAAGACTAATGATTTTCCTATAATTTCAGCTGACACTTCAAATAGTTTTATCACCAAATAGTGAATATCTCGTTTGGATGGTAGATATTTAGTCAAGAAATTTATCGTATTGACTTCAGTGGTCCTAGGTGTGGAGTTTCATGAGGACCAAGAAAGTAATCACAAACTAGCCCGCTAGTTGCACAACTAGTATTTTTCTAGAGTCTAACTTTATTTATTACATCTCTGAGGGTTAAGAGGATTACAAATACAGTGGTGTAAAATTATTTTCTACTCTAAATTTTCTGGCTTCAGTTATGGCAATTTATAGATTGTATGGAAACATGTTGCTAATAACATAAGCAATAATTAAATTCAAATTAATTGTATAGGGACTTGCTATATTTTGCTGTGATTTCATCTTCATACCTACCTGTTGGTAGTACTGTCTGCTACTCCAAATGCATCTTTCTGCCTTCTCTCATACTTTCTTTTTCCCCCAACTGCTGTCAAGTTGAGGATAGGTGAATCTAAGATAAATAGTACAGTGCTGACAACTGGCAATATGTTTCTTCTTCCTAGCAGTTATCTCCACTTCTGACATCATAAAAAAGAGAATTTTAATTGGGCTTTATAGTCCTTCCTTTTCTGACTTTACAAATATTGAGCCCTGTATCCCTGCCTTTGGAGTCATAAATGTGAATGGAAATAGTTGGAAATTGTTGTTACATAGTCATTTACCAGGAGTCTTTGGAATTCTGTCAGGTCCTTGACTTAATTCAATGTGAGAACGGAGCTCAGAAGCTCTCAATTACAGCTGAAATACCAGCTTTCCCAAGATACAGTCCAGCTCTTCAACACAGCTTTCCTATCCTCATGTAGCTATTATCAGAGGGAAGAATTAAGTCTTTGAAGACTTTTTAAATATTTTTATATCAATAACTCATGGGTTATTTGTAAACAACAAAACATTTAATCCAGAGCAGAACAAGTTACAATTAATGAATGAGGTGAGTTACCCTTTTATTGTTTATATACATGTTTAAGTTTACTCTAGCGACTATTCTTCTGCAGTGGTTTTACTGCCTCCTCTTTTAGGCCTGGTACTGGGGTACTGTTCTAACAAAGCTCTCTGCTGCAAAAGAGTCTGTATGCCCAGGATCTTAATTTATGGGTGGAGTAAATATGCATCTCTGCACACCCCTTTAATGTAATGGGATTTGCAATTTTATAATTAATCTTCACTTCCTGAATGTAGGAATTTAAGGATCTGTGTTCTGTATTTTGTGTTTTCAGAGTAACAGTAGAGTTCCCATTTGCCATTTTTTGCTATCAGAAAAAAACAACTGTTTTCTGTTTGGACTGGGGCCAGGCAACATCTTTAGAGAGAATCGATAGCCCGGGGAGACACCAGTCAGTATTCCATAGTCACTGATACCTTGGCCTCAAAGCAAGGCATAAGCTGTAGAAGAATTTTCAGCAGTTACTTTCCACAATTAAGAATTTCAGATATCGAGTTGTGTTATTGCATCTTTTATTGTATGATGTAGAAAACACCAGATTCTGGTTTACTATTGACCTTCTGAGTTTGCTCTAAATTACTGTCTTTCAATGGAAGCAACTTTTTTTTTTTCTACAAATCGCCAGTGCCTTGCTTTACTGGAGCCAGAGCAAAATGGTGATACTATGTGATTCCTTCTTAATTTATCTTTTGAATTTGTAGCAACTTTGCAATAAGTGAAATGAGATAGCATGCAGTTTAGAATCTTGAAATAAAATTAACAGTAGATAAACATGCAAAATGTCAATATATAGCTCTGAAAGACAAACCTTTTGTAGTCTCAGCTATGCATGTATCATCTATGTAGGTGAAAGGGTATTAGCTTTTCAAATATTTCATGCGACTTGATTGAAATAAAGTAGATCAGAGCTAAATAAATTCCTGTAGCCTGAAGAAAAATTATTTCAGTTAATCTAGGAAAGATGCTAATTTAAGGTAGTGAAGTTACACCGAGATATTTGTATGGACGAGGGGTTCATCTGTCAGTAAATCACATGGGACTGGGGAAGGCATCGTGATCTAAAGCAGAAGAATGTCACATCTCAGGAATATGAGTTTGAGACCTACTTCACAGAATCCAAGCTGTGTGTCAGGAGTGCAATTAACATAGCCAACACAGGTTTTCTAGAAATAATGTTTTCTCAACTACCATTATATTTTAAAAATCCACTTGCTGCAAAGAACAAGGCCTTCTATTTTAGGCACAAGAAGTTGTACCATGAGATGTACAACTGAGGATAGTGATCAGAGGAGTAAATATAGGGCATTGGAAGAATCACAGCTTGAAAGCAGTTAGAAAAGCTGTGAAATCCTCACACATTCCCCAGTTTTCTGCATTTCTCAAGGGTACTACTTTGAATTTAAAAAAGAAAAAACAACCAAAAAAAAAAAAAAAAAGGTGGTCATGGCATTATTTTTCTTTTTGCAGATTGAATTTTTATACACTAAAAATCAGGACAGGCAGTATAATAACTGCTGAATATGAAGTATATTGGTACCACTGGGCTCTTTTGTAATTAAAACATGAAAAACATTTAACTTCATAGCACTATTTTGTTACAGTATTCTATTCAGGCACGGATTGCCAGCTGCTTAAAATAAACAACTTTTTACAGAAATGTAGCTTAAGAGGCATATGAGGAAAGTTTTGACTATTTTATTTTGGGGGGATTTAAAAAGAATTATTAGTTTGAGATTTTATCACAACCTTCTTGTGTACATTCTTTTTACGGCAAAACCATCAGTGAGATTAGTATATGTGTTAAAATCATGCAAAATATATACAATCTTTCTGAACTTTAAATTGGATTCCTTTGTGCCTGGTGAAAGTTTCATTTTTATTTTAGGAATTATAAAAGCAGACTTTTCTACATTTGTCTTAACTTGTCCTGTTTTTGACAATGGCTGATTAGTGCCTACAGGGAGGGAAGATCACAACTGAGCTCCTCCAGTACAGCCTGTCAGCTTCCAGTAGCCTGTAACTCAGTGGCTGTTGAACCTAAAATGATATCTTTATGCTTCAAAGGCTTTAGAACCTTTGACTGATTCTTCTTGCATGAACTTTACTAGTTGACTTTTGAACTTGCATAAACTCTTGATGTCTGCAATTTTTTGGGCAGATGGCTCTGGTGCATAACTATGCACTGTGTGAGAGAGGACCTTGTCTTGCTTGTTTTGACCCTAATACTTGATAATTCTGTTCAGCATTCTGTCCCGGCTCTTGTAATGAGAGGGGTATTGGACAGCCATTTTATAAGTAAAAATATTATCTGTTGCTTCAGAAAAGGATCTTGAAGGTGTGGATGCTATTTCATTGTTCATTCTCGTGAATGTAACTTGAGATTGTTTTTGGTTTTTTTTCCGTGTATATTACTATACATGTATTGAATTTTATGAGATGTTTTATTTCTTAGTCACTCTGTCATGTAACTCTTGTGCAGCTTTTCACACTTGGATTTAATTTTGTCCTTTATCACCTCTCTTTTGTTACTTACTTTAACAGTAGATTTCTGATTTTTTTTGAAACTTTTCTGTAAAGCATAGCACCTGCTCTTCAAAGTACTATTGCCTTTGACCTTCCCGTGTGGCAATACAAGTAGCATCACAACATCTCTTACTCTTCTACATCTGTTTTTATCTCCCTAGTTTGTCAGCATACTTTCTAAGGTCAGGTGTTCTAGGTAGCCTATTCTTAGTTTTGGACTTAGATAATTAATTTCATTTTTCTATGGGTGCCAAACTGTACTCATGGCAAGGGGAGACTGATTCATTAACAACAGCTTCAGAATTACCATAAATCTCTCATATTGTATACAATAGAGTGTCATGAAGAATTGTGCTAACTTTGAGTTAATAGTATTATTGTTTACTTTGTTTCATGGTAAATATGTAAAGTTTTTCTAGATGGTGAAAAGGGCAAGAAGCAGGACCCGGGAAATTACAGACCGGTCAGCCTCACCTCCATCCCTGG